>CM068553.1:15123040-15288186 GCA_035048495.1 Euptelea pleiosperma
TTCTTCTTCTTCTTGGTTGAGAGAAAAGAAAGTGAAGAAGAAAGCTCCAAGGTATCCTATCTCTCTATATCTCTCTCTCTATTCGTTAGATTTTAGCATTATTTTGGGATACTCAGATCCACTAATTTTTGAAACCCTAGCTAGATTTCTAACCCTCTAACCCCAAAATAATGCTTCTTTGAGTAGGGTATTTTGGGTTGACACCTACACAATCAATTTTCATATCTCTATTTTTTGTGTTTTGGGGTTCTTGGGGGCGCACCACCATGAGCTTGTACTCAGATCCAACACCTAAAACTCTTAAGTGGTTTCTGACCATTGTATTTGAGGGTTTCAGGTGGTTGAGGGTACCCATTTGGGTTTCTGGGGGTACGAACGTCAGATTTGAGGGTTTCTATCATCTTTGGCTTCATTTTTCAATGTACAGACATGCAACCAAGCGGAAAACGACTAACTTCGTTAATATTGTGATTTTTTAGCAATGAATCCTAGGTAGGCAACAAAGTTAGGCTTATTTTCATCTAAGAAATGAATGTTTCAGGAGGGTTGCAGGTCGCGAAGGAGGCGCTGCCATTGTGGGGCTAAACCACCAATTATTTTCTTTTCTTGTCTTGCCCCTTCTCCATCTCTCCTTTCTTTGGCTGACGAACACTATTTCGAATGAAAACCCTTGTAAGCCTTATAACCCTAACAATGGCGAGTGATGTTGAAGATTGCTCTATGTTAGCAACCTTAATCGCCTTCGATTCCGATTCCTTTACTAAGAGAACCTTTACTTACTGATTTATTATATGATCCCTTGATGGGTCCCTTCGTACTTAGTTTCAGAGACATTCCAAGATAGAAATCTGCATTTCGAGCTTGCGAATCCAAAATCTTAAGAGATGCGAGGCAAATCTAGATTTTGTTCATTCCTTTGATTTTTTTTTCAGTTGAAGTAAAGAAAATCTAATAGATTTGGTGAAGTTATCTAATGTTTCAGTTTGTTTACAGTTGATTCTTTGACTCAATAGCACAAATGCTCAAAATTCTATTTTAACTTGAAATCTGACTTATTTCATGAAATCAACAAACCCATCTTCTCAAACAGGTCAGTTTTACTTCTTTTTTCGGTAACATTTTAATATATTTTCCTTTGCTCATTTTAGTGCCTCCATGATTATCTCTCTCTAGAAAATTATTTTTTCTTTAATGGGTTTTGTTGTTTGTGTGCATTAACAAGCGCATGACGCATTGCCAATTAATGCACATTGTTGTTTGGAAATCAATGTATCAGATTCGTTTCTGTGGGTTTAATTATCCTTCTTCTATTTCACTGGATGCTTGTATTAGTAGATTCATGTTTGATGGCATACTCTTTTTGTTCCCAGTCGTAAAGGACCTGCGAGGCGAGGTCACTCCCCACCATCGTCAACTAAACGAGGTTTACCACAACCTAGGTAAAGTTCTATTAAAAGTTGTTAGTTTGAACACAAATTTAATATTGGAATTTTCCTTTATGATTTTGGACTATATCCAATCTTTTTACATAAAATTTTCCCTAAGCATGCATAATCACCAATATTCTTAGGAATTTTTGGAAGGTATGTTTTGGTGAGTGTCAAACATTTCTTTATTTTTCCCTTTTTGTGTGTTTCTTTTTTTTATTTTTTGGTTTTTTTAAAGGAAAATCTCAAGACATGGAATAAGCATAAGACTCTAGTTGCTATCCTCACATAACTTTTAAAGAAACTAAGCTTAGGCACAGTGCAAATATAATAACCTTGCTCGTTATATATGTTATGGGCTGGCTTGGACGGAGCTCAGCTCTGGCCCGTTAATAACCCTATCTATAACCATTTTGAACCTTACGGAAGAAGAAATGGAAGAAAGAAAAGTTTTTGAGAAGGGAAAATCACTATTTGGTCAAATATGTTTTATTATTCAGTGACTAATTCAATGGTTCACAAAGCACCCTCACAAAAATAAACTTATCCTTCTTTAACCAAAACTGTGGAAAACATCAAACAACTACCATTAATGCTTCACAAGATTCACAACAATTGTCAATTTTTTGAAATTTTCATACGTTTTTTTAGTGAGTTGAATGTCGAAAATAGTTATATTCAATTATAACATGGTAGCCAATTAGTTTTTCATAATTAATGTTTATTTCACATTCTTTCTTGAAATTCAGTTCCGTAGCTCTTGGTGTTATTCTTTGTTTCTGATGTTATATAAATTTTAAAATCTCATAAATAAATTGAAGACTAGTGTAAAGAAAAGCAACATCAATCCCGAGTGGAATGAAGATTTAACTCTTTGTGTTGGAGATCCTAATATTCTAATCAAGCTTGTAAGTATTAATTCTTTCCGATGCTGTTGGCCATGACCTTCGATTAAAAATGTCGGAATGCACTATTTTTGTGAGGCTAGCTAATATCCATGTTGAGAAGAACATATAAAACTTAGTATGTATCTTCATAGAAGTTTTCTGACTCTTCACATTCTGGGTTAAGTTCTTTCTTGAAAGAGTTTCGGTGTCCTTTTTTCAGTTTGTGACAGTCTTTGATCACGTGACCCAAGTTTTTAACATACGCACAAAGGCGTATGTTTTTGACATTTTTAACTTAGTCAATAGTCATAGTGGAAATAGCTTTGGCTTTTACAAAGATCGTCTTGAAAGTAGATACTTTGTCTTGATTAGATTTGTATCCCAACCCATGTTTTTCTCCATAGAGCTTTTCACTTGCAAGATCTCACCCAGTTTTGCGAAGCTAGACGAGAATCCTAACATATCCCTTTTAACTTTGAGAAGCTCATTCTCAAGAGATTTCTTATCATCCGTACAAGTTTGGAATTCACATTCTAGTAACTTGTTCCTCTTAAACAGAGACTCTTTCTCTTGTTCTAAATTATTAATTAACACTTTTCATTTTTCAGTGTCAATTTGCAAGGCTTTATTCTCAGAGTCTAGAACTTTGACTCTGTTAGATAAAACTTTGTTAGCCTTGATAAACTCTATTGATTCCTCGTACAGTTCTTTAACACCTACTGCGGAGTCATCAGAGTCCCCATTGTAATTGTCTTCAGAATTCTAATCATTATCATAATTGGATTCTTCATGAGATCCACTTGGGCTATTAAAACGAGCAACAAAAGTTGTGAACTTCTCAGATTTTTCATAGACTCATCTGAATCATCTTCTGACTCCATCCCATGTAGCATTAAAGGCTTTGGCCTTGCCTTTGTACTCTTTCTTGTTGGGGCATATGTTCGCAAAGTGACCGAACCCCTGACATTTGAAACATTTGGGTTCGCTTGAGCATTTTCTCTGGGAGTTATGTCACTTCTGTTACATCTCTCATGAGGTTTGACATTTTCCTTAGATTTATCAAAGAGTTTATTGTTCTTAAATCTATCATTTTTAGAACAAAAAACTTATCAAATTTCTTGACAAATAATGTAATTTCTAATTTAGAGTCACAATCAAACTATGAGTCTTGAGCTTCAGAAACTTTAAGGGTTATACCCTTTAATTTCTTTGGTTATCTCAAGTTCATCTTATAGGTTTGAAGAGACCTAGCTAACTCATCAAATTTAAGGAAGTCAACATCCTTACTTTCTTCAATGGCTGTCACCTTAGCCTAAAATCTATTGGACAAGGATCGTAAAATCTTCCGAACCACTTTAGATTCTGGAATGCTCTCTCCAAAATTGTGGGCAAAGTTCATAATATCACTGAATTTGGCATAAAACTTAGTAATGTGTCATTCTCCTCCATTCTCATGGATTCGAATTTGGTAGTCAACATTTGTAGTTTAAAAATTTTCACAGTTGACGTACCTTCATGAGTGACTTTCAAAATGTCCCATGCCTCTTTAGCCAAAGTGTAGGTAGAGATTCTCTGAAACTCATTCCTATCTACTGCATTAAAAATGACATTTCACCTTTTACTGTTGAGACAACACAAATCTATGTCGCCTTTACTCCAGTCAGGTTTTAGGTTTGAGACTAACTTTCTCTTCTACATCACTATGGGTGGTGACCAGCCATCCAGACTCTTTCATTAATAGACTTGAGGAATGCCCTCATTTTAGCCTTCCAATATGCATAGTCTTTTCCATCAAATAATGAAGGTCTGGATATGTTTCTGCCTTCTTTTTGGTGTGTAGGTCTATCATAGTGTGAGCCATATGTTCAAGGAGCAAGTGGGTCGGAACAAGTCTACTACGTTGCAATTTGAGACCTAGAGGGTTGAGACAGAACTATTAAGGTTGCCACGGACAGTTTTTCTTTCTGGATTTTGACTAGTTGCTAATTTGACGCATGCTATTTTACTATGGGTCGGGATGGGGGACAACCATTTTTTACAACCATTTTGGCGGACCCACATAGAAGATGAATCAATGGCTGATTTTTTTGTGAGAATGATCTCCTCACATATAGATCACCCCAACAAAAAATCAGCCCATTCAGAAATTTCTAACCCCATCAAATGTGGTTTTCAAGTTACACGGTAAAAATCAACGGTATATAATTCTTCAACTTCTAAACCAATCTACGAATATCGGACTGATTTGAATTTTTGTAAGCATGATCTTCTCACCATAGAGATCATCCTCAACAAAAATCAGCCATTGATTCATCATACGACAAATGGTTGTCAAAAAAGATGATCAAAAATGGTTGTCCCCGACCCGACCCTTTTACTATATCATGCGTACCAACATATTAACTCTGTGGAGCACTTTACCAGAGGAGCTGTGGAGAACATAAAAAATGCACCACTTGGCACTCTTTCGAGCCCTCTGACCCCACTTAGCACTTATTAACCACCACTTGATGGACCTACACATCACCAGTCAGCCTGATTGGTGATCTCTAGCCATTCAAATAGGTGTCTCAAATAATGTTCAAATCAACGGCTAGAAATCACTCCCTAAAAGACATTCAAATCCAATGGCTAGAGATCATCAATAAGACTCTTTTCAGTTTGTAGATCCACCAGGGGGTGAAATTTTTTTATGATCGACGACTATATTTTTTCATGTTTATCTCTCCTCTTCGAGAAAATTTAATTTTACTGCGAGGGAGGTCATCCTGTGGGGCTGTGGGATACACGCGAGGGATACACGTGTTAACTCAAAAAAGAATGCTCCATCCAACGACATTGGCTGGTTCCCATTTCCGAACCATTCAAAGATTTCCAAGGCAAAAATGTCAATGGATCAATGGTTAACGTCATTAGACCTATTCGATTTTTGGAATATTTCATAATGCAACGTCACATCCCGAGTCGGGTTAATTACCCGACATCTCGGCTTCTTTGTTTGTCACGTACCCTTGTTTGTACTCAGTTGTTATGTGCTTTCTTTGTTCCTAAAACATGGGGTAGGTGGCAAATGAGGAAGCATAGGAGTTGGGTAAGTTACCCAGTACCTGGAAGTACAGGATCTAAATTCCTTTGACTTCAGCTGGGGAAATGAAGCGTTTGGTCGTCTGACTGGGTAATTAAGGGATAAACACTCTTGGAGGACCATTGACCGTATGGATGTTTGGCCTATCCTTAGCGTGGGATTCAAGCATTACTTCGGATACTTAAATACAATGTGTAGAAATCTCAAATAAGTAAAACTTTGATCAATCGAGTAAATTTGTTCACCTTGGTGATTTTACCTGCAGATATATTAGTCAATCGGGTAAAATTTTGATGACAGTGGACTGACATGAAGGCTGATGAAAGCCCACAATATGAGCCACGTGGTACACTCTTAGAGGACTCTGACCTTATGGATGTCTTGCCAATCCCTATATGGACCTACAAACCAAAAATCAGCCTCATTAGTGATTCCAAACCTTTGGATCTTTGCAGGGCCGTCTCTACCACAAGGCCATTAAGGTGGTCGCCTTAGGCCCCGGGTGAGAGAAGGCCCCAGCCCACTAATCACAAGGATGTTTAGCTCACCCCTTGTTGCATGTACAAACTAAAAATTAACCTGATTGGTTATCTACAGCCAAAGATTTTAGTACTTTTTTAGGATTGATTCTATCTGTTGGATTGAAGCATATTTTTTTGTCGTAAATCCAATGGCTAAAAATCATCAATCAAGCTGATTTTTAGTGTGTTTATCCGCCAATAGGTGCGCTGAACATCCACACGGAGTAGGGCTGCAAGAGTCCTCTGCATGTTATCATGAATAGTTGGTAATATATTAAATATAAAAAAAAAGACCTTATATGGAGTTTTCGCCTTAGGCCCCAACTTGCACCGAGAGGGCCCTGAATCTTTGTAACCCAAATAATGGTCAATAATGCTCAAATTACCGTAGTTAAAATCAGCATATGAAAACAACTCTAATCCAACGCTTAGAAATCACTAATCATGGTGATTTTTAGTTTGTAGGCCCACCTAGGGATTGGCCAAATATCCATACAGTCGGCATCTTCTAAGAGTATGCCACGTGGCTCAGATTGTGGGCTTTCACGACCTCGATGATAGTCAGCAATCATCAAATTAAGTTTTACTCTACTCAATCCCATAGTTAAGGTTTCCCCATGCAGCCATAGCCAGCTTTGTCATGCGCGTATCCTTCTTGATGGTACACTGGTATTGCCCAACTGTCCTATCCATTGCGACTTTTCTGAAGTGCAGAAGCATTGGCAAATCCACCGTGGAAGAAATTTTTTTGAACGAGTTCTTTTAAGGGTGCCTATGGGCAGTAGAAATTTTTGATGCACTGGCAGTGGTTGGCCGCGCGCCACTTATGCATATGAGGATTAGGCCCACAATAGATAGCAATTGAGTCATTTATGATCACTGGTGTCCGTGCAAGCTACGTGGCACACTCTTAGAGACCACAGACAGCATTGATGTTGGTGCATCCGTAGGTAGTACATACGAAAATCAGTTTGATTAGTGATTTTTAGAACAATTGGATTTTAGTTTTTTCAAAGGGTTGATTTTTAACGGTGACATTAAAGTATTATTTGAGGTAATAGATCAAATGATTAGAAATAACCAAATCAAGCTATTTTTTATATGTAGGTCCACCTTGGGATGCTCCAATCATCCAACGGTCAGTTGTTTTTAAGAGTGAGCCACATGGCTTATCACTATCGGGTTAGCTGGACCCAACCCAGCCCATTAACAGTACCCCTACGGGGTCCAAATTTCTCAAGGTCAGATTAGCAATACTCTTTGATCATGAGTAATGCTAAGTCAAACCTGAAGTCTAGGTCCTGACCCGAGGTCCTAACCCGATAGTAGCCATGTGGCTCAGTCCAAATAGACCCACTAGAAGGTGGATTACACGTCTTCGATCAATATATATGGAATTGAACTATATTAGACGCGGAAACTATTTCATAATATAAACACTTTTGATTTGAACGAGGTTGGGACCACCCCTACTACCGGTTGGGTTGGTCTCAAATATATTGATCATACAAGGCTGGACACTAGGTCTAGCTTAATTAGAAGTTATAACTACGTAGATCTCTTGATCATGGCACAAATGGTCGTCAATTTGGAAGGCCAAACACCAGGCCATATGCATCTTGTACTGTGGAATTGCATAAACCAAAAGTTAAATCTTTAAGGGTAATCCTACCCGTTCAAATTGGTAAACAATATATACCGAAGGAAAATTAAGAGCAATAGTACATCTACACAATAAAGAAGTGATATAATGTTATAGTACATCTACACAATAATTTAAACTACAAACACCCAAGTGGTTAAATATATTAAGAGGATCTTATCATCTTGGTGAATATGGTTCACTAAATGATCATCGGGCAATCTCTATTGGTAGCATGAAGTCATTCCCCACGCTATATTGATCGGTTACATCACCAGTTAAAGAATTTGATGGTTCACCTAGAAAAATTTCAGTCTCCTCGTAGTTTTGTTGCACCCATGGATGCTCTTGGAACGTTCTCAATTTGTCCAACTCTGCTGCCACTTCCTTCATTGTAGGCCTATCTTCCCCTTTTAGCTTTAGGCATCTCCTTGCTAGCTCTGCAACTGCTAGTAGTTGCTCTTTGTCCCCCTCCTTCACAACTCGATCGTCAAAAATTTGGAAGAGACGATTTTCTTTGATTGAGGATATAAAATACATAGCCAAACTTCTGTGCTCTTCAGATCTTTCTAATGAAATTGGCTTCTCCCCAGTTAAAAGCTCCACAAGAACAATACCAAAGCTATAAACATCGCTTTTCTCAGTTAATTGACCTGTTTGAAAACATTCTGGATCCAAGTATCCTAAGGTCCCTTGAACCAATGTAGTCATTTGAGTTTGATCAAGAGGAACCAACCTTGAAGCTCCAAAATCAGATACTTTTGCAATGTAATTATCATCTAATAGTATATTGGCAGTCTTCACATCTCTGTGAAGGACCGGTATGGAGTGTGCTGAGTGCAAATAAGCAAGTGCTCCTGCAGTTTCTGAGGCGATCCTTAAGCGGTAACCCCATGAAATTGTAGTTGTGTTGCTCTCATTCTGGATGCGCTGGAGGAGAGTACCATTGGAAACGAATTCGTAAACTAACGTGGGAACTTCAGTCTCTAAACAACAACCCATAAGCTTTACCACATTTCGATGGTTGATTTGAGATAGAATGTCCACCTCATTTATGAACTGTGTAATTTGGCTCTGATCCATTACTTTGGACTTTTTAATAGCTACAACTCTCTTATCTGGTAAAATTCCTTTGTACACCGTACCATAGCCTCCTTGGCCAAGAATTCGACTCTCATCGTAGTTGTTGGTTGCCCTTTTTAAGTCTTGTACAGTAAAAATCTTGGCAATATCTGAAACACCTGTACGTGAAGATATTTGTTGTTGCAACAGCAGACCTCCATTTTGTTGGAAAAATTTCTCTCTGAGTTTGATTAACCTTCTTTGCTTGAGTGCCCAGTATAACAAGTAACTGGAAAGAATTAAAAACAAAGAGCCTAGACCAATACCTGCAAAAAAAAAAAAAAGAAGAGGTTCAGTACAATTAATTCTCACTCAAAAAGACTTATTCCATTTGTTCATGGGCCCACCCAAAAAAATGAGCTATATATGTGCCGCCATGAGAGTCCTCGGCATCTTGTTTTTTTCAAAATTGGTGTGCTCATGGACACATACACCCCTATTATTGTAGCGACCGAATGAAAACATAGAAGGATTGATCCTAATCGTGACATTTATCATCTACAATGCCTTACCTAGAACGAGGTGTATCACTGGAAATGATTTAGTATCACGTGTGCAGCCAGTTCCTTGATCTATTTTACCCTCACCATGGTAGCCAGCTTTACAAGAGCATTTAAAATCTCCAGGGTTATTTTCGCAAATCGCATCCGCATGGCAGGGTATGTTGTTTGGGTTGCCACACTCGTCAATATCTTGATATATAATATGCCCATCACCCAGGAGAAGAAAGAGAAACCATGTCAGCTAAAAAATAAAAAGTTGAAATCAAAGCACTCAACATCAAACAAGCTAAATTTTGTTCTTGCTTTTGTTACATGTAACACCGCTGAAACTTGAAAGTAATTAGTAATACCCGTTAACCTAGTCTAACCGTGACTCACGCTAAAATGTGACTTGCATTAGGTGCACCTATGAAAGTATGGTGGGTGATAAAAGTCCTATTTTGAAAATATGGTTTGACTAAGTCATGGTGCGTGATGCAAGTCCTGTTTTAAAAAGATTGTTTGACCAAGTGAAAAGGATACTCAAGGGTGTTGAAGAAATCCTCAAAATTTAAAATTTAATTTTAAGAATTCAGACCCTGTGCTCCAGGGTATGGACAAATCTAGTCCACATACGTTATTTCAATGTTTTAAAAAAATATATATATTTTATAAATTAAAAACACGTTTTCAAAGAGCATTCAGCCGTGGATACAATGTTTGCATTCTTAAAAGTATGCAAACGTTTGCAGACTAGATTTGGTATTTGGTTATTAACCCAACAACTCCAAGTCTTCTAAGTTTGCCCATCGTACCCCATGTTTTTTTGTGGAGTGAAAAAATAAACGGAAAATTGCAGAAAAGAAAATAAACTTTAATTTATTTATAAAAAAGAATACAACTTTTCGCAAATCCCAAAAAAGAAAATGAAACGCCCTTTGAAAGGGCGTTTCGTCTGCTGTCAGTCCAATCAATCGCCGACTGACTAACGAATGACTGATGGCTGACACGTCTGACAAACGCCCTTTTAAAGGGCATTTATTCTTGAGAAATTTTAAAAAACGTCCCATAATTCCTCAACTTCTAAACCAATCTACGAATATCGGAATGATCTGAATTTTTGTGAGGATGATCTCCTCACCGTAGAGATCATCCTCACCAAAAATCAGCCATTGATTCATCTTCTGGGTACGCCAAAATGGGCGTAAAAATTGGGATATCAAAAAACGCCCTTTAAAAGGGCGTTTGTTAGTAAAAAACGCCATTTAAAAGGGCGTTTTCTACTGACACACGCCCTTTAAAATAACGTCTGTCAGTTGTCAGAGGTCTGACAGATGTTTTTTAAAAAGGCGTCTATTACTGAAAAACGCCCTTTAAAATGGCGTTTTTTTACTGACAAACGCCCTTTTAAAGGGCGTTTTTTGATAAACATGTGCCACGTAATGAAACGCCCTTTCAAAGGGCGTTTCGTTTTCTTTTTTGGGATTTGCGAAAAGTTGTATTCTTTTTTGTAAATAGATTAAAGTTTGTTTTCTTTTTAGAAATTTTCCGAAAAATAAAATATAAAATCTAATTCTAAAGATTTGTACTTGGCTAAGCTACCTTTGGCCGTAGAAAATGAACAAGTTAATTACCTTGGCATCCTTCTGAGAGATAAGGGTTCCCTTCGTAACCCTTGTCGCAGTGACACCGATATCCAGGGCCATTAGTGGAGTTTGCACAATAGGTATTTTGTGCCCGGCAAGCGTAAGACGCCGTATCTCCTCTTTTAGCTTCTTCGCATGTCTGATTCCCAATTGCCCAGTCTACTGCCACCGGAAGATAATTTCCATCGACGTAACCAATAGCAGAAGCACTATTCGTCAAGTTTTCAGGAACATAGGAGAGATCCGATACTTTGAAAGTGAACCAATCGTCATCAGCTAGGAAGGCATAGCTGCAGGGGTTGTATTCCCAGAACCTAGTTCTGTTGTATGGGCTACTGATAGTGGTGTTAAACATCTGAAGTTCCGGGGGAATCTTGATCTCGCAACAACCAAAACCGGAGCATGAATCATCTTGCACATTTGTGGTGTTGTTGACGCAATAGGACAAACATCCGCTACTGAACTGTTTGTCAGTAAAATCACTTATGAGTGCGAGGGTGTTACAACCAATGGCCCTGAACTTGTTGCGGGTGAATGAATACCAGAAAGGGCTTCCCCTCAAATCGGCCCAGCCCAAGTCGTTTATCGCATCAGAAATATTCTGTCCCTGCGCGTTGTAACAGTTTCTAACATACTTACAATTGATACTTACTTGTTTGTCCAGTGATATATTTAGAATCTCAACGTTAACAGTACTGTTCGGGACCCAATAGAAGGGTTTGGTGCCTGCACATGTTACGTTGTACCCGGGATTCAAATAGCATCCATCTCCGATGCCGAATGGGTAGGGAATGCTCACGTTGTTTCCACATGATTCTTGGCAATTAGGCAAGACTTGAGATGTCGATGCTACGGCAGTTGCAGGTAACAAGACTAGAAGAAGCAAAAGCATTAGCGGATATGTGGCTCGACCACTTCTTTCTTCCATCTCTTCCTTTTGCGTTAGAGAGGAGATTTATTATAACTGAGATTTCTAACCTTTTAAGTAGGAGGCCTATATGATATTTCAGAAAGAACGATGAAGTTGTTCACGGATTTTTCTTTCGGTGTTCTTTGACTACTTCAAAAAAACGTTGTTACGGTCTAAGAAGACTAGCTAGAGAGAGGTATGGGATTTTTTTTTTGCAAGGATCATCATATTATATTATCTTCCGGATCCTGTATCCCTGGAATTGAAGATTACCCGATATCTATGCTTCTTTGTTTGCCACGTAGCCTTGTTTAAACTTAATTGTTATATTTACTTTCTTTCTCCTAAATCAAACGAAGAAACTTGGGACTTGGGTGAGTTACCCAAGACCTAGAAGTAGGGGATCTAAATTGTTTTGACCAGACCTGGACAAATGAAGCTTACGTATGGATGTTTGCCCATCCTGAGGTGAACCTATAAACGGAATGGACCATCCAACAAGAAATTCACACAATGGATCTGACATAGTCAACTTTTTGACTGACTTCGTCCTTACGGTTCAATCAAAATGTAAAACAAAACTCTAGAGCCGTGGATGAAGCAACTAGGACTGGAAAAAGCATTCCACCATATGCTTAATTCCACGTTGTGGTTCGATATTAAAAGTCAGATTTGTGGGCAATTTTTTGCCTCACGCAATTATGACAACTTCATGAAAATCAAGAGCCGGCAATGTTGACGACTTCATGGAAATCAAGAGCCGTCTATCAATACATACTAGGAATCAATAGCCCGTGCTTAGCACGGGCACAGTAAAATGAATGTTTTTTTTTTTTTTGTATATACAATTATATTTTATTTTGACACTTATATAATGTTAAAAAAATAATTATTATTGTGTTAATGGTACATGTGTGTGGACTATACCTATTCAAACTTTTACGTTCACCTCACATCACATCGCCTATTAAAAATAAGACATTTTATGATTTTTGTGATATATATCACTTCTATAATTTGGTGATATATAGATATAGATTTGTCGAACATTTAGTTTAGGCATCTTAACCCTAACATCTAGTGACACATGTCAGAGAGGACATGGGTACCTTAAAGAACCAGTGCGCATCTCCCCTAAAACGCAATGTTACACAGTTTTTAGAGAGCAATGATGAATCGCATTCCAATAGCACTCTATTTCTCTCTGAGAACCAATATTAGGCTAATGTGGTTTTCAAGTTACACGGTAAAAATCGACGGTCCATAATTCTTCAACTTCTAAACCAGTCTATGGAATATCAAAATGATTTGAATTTTTGTGAGGATGATCTCCTCACCATATAGATCATCTTCACCAAAAATCAGCCATTGATTCATCTCCTATGATGGTACACCAAGGTGTTGGTCAAAAATGTTGGTCACCAACCTGACTCATGTTAAAGAGGTTCAAGGGTATTTTTGAAAAAAATAGAAACATCGCCACCTCAACAGTGTTAGGGTGGGTATTGGAGGATTAATGAAGATGGTTTTAATAGGAGTAAATGTTTGGGAACAAAGAGGTTGGAAGAGTAAAGGTTTTTGTTGAGATAAAGTCTAATATACCCTTGTAGTTTAGTAACATTAAAGCAAGTGTGAAGGGGTTATTTTTGAAAAAACTAAAAAGAGTGTATATTTGGAAAAATTGATGGAAAAAAGATGGAGAGAACGCCACCTCAGCTGTGCCGAGCTTTAGTATAGATAATAGATGGGACGTGGGCCTATAATAATTTTCAGTGTATTTTTAATCAAATCAACTGGGTTCCACCACCTGGGTATTGATTAATGAACCTTTATTTGGGTGACCTCTATGGGTGATCAAGTAATGTGGGAGGGAAAATTTTCTTTTAACAGGCCATTTTAGTATTGAATCACCCAAAAAAAAAACCAGATTAGCCGTTGATCCTTGTAATACAGTCTATAGACAGTCATAAAACCCATGAGCAATTCGTTGACTATTCAAAGTGGGTAATCAGACTTGAAAATGGCAATGTGACAGTGACACGTACACTTTCGAGTCCATTGATCCATGAATGATTGGCTCACCCCTTGATGGACCTCCATATGATAAATCAGCTTGATTGGTTGTCTCAAGCAATTCGAACATACACTAAAAAAATGCTCCATCCAACTGCTAGAGATCGGGTATAAATAGGGTGTGCAGATCCATCAAGATGGTGAACCTATCATTCATGGGTCAATGGCCTGAAATAGCGTGCCATGTAGTGCTTTATTATGCGAGAAATTTTTGAAGCAGTAGATTTTTGAAGCAGCAAAGCAGTGGCCAATAACATTTTGAAGAGCGGATTGTGGCACAATGTGATTGGCCACTGCTTCGCCGCTTTGACATGCCTTTATTATCATATATATAAATTTACGTATCCCCATCATTTTCACTTGTTTGGCACTCAGAGAGAATGAAGATGGCAACTTGGGTAATGTAGTTGGACATTTCTCCTCCTTTCATGTCGGTTGTTTTTTGATAGTTCTGTTTTGATTACTGTTTTTACTTGCATCTTTCACAGCAACGTTATTAGTGTTCGGGAAAAAATAAAAATAATTCGTTGATTGCACAATTGATCTTTCTTCTCTGACATTACCTAAAAGACAGTAAGTCTGATCCATTACCATCTAGGCGCTGCAAAATAAATAGAAGTAAATAATAAACATAGAGGAAACTAGAGATTGCACTTGTAACCAATTCCAACACTTCAAAAGATGGGTTGTGCTCTTGTAATGATTTCTGGAAACTACCAATCATTCACAAAGACAGTTCAAGTTGCCATCAATTAACTAGAAAAAATCAAAACCTACTGCAAGTTCCCAGCACAAGAGTGCTTGTTGTGCCAACAATCAACCAGATCAGATGATCATCAACAACTAATCTATAATGTTTTTTGGATTGCTTTCACCATATAATTAACTTTTTCTGGACTGCTTTCACCATATAATAGGGGAGTTTGGCCCTTATCCAAAAGATTGGCATATATAGACTAGATACTTCATAATATTCTGGCCTCTGAATTTGTGATTTTGTACCAGGTACCCCACCACCATTAACATTGGTAGCTAGACTGTCCCAAAGTCTACCTGACTTGTGCCTGTTCACTCATTGATAGCTATTTTAATTTCCAATTTCCGTTTTGTACATATATTAGAATAGATAAAATGGTATTTACCTTGTAGTAACATTTCAACTTTCTTGGATGCAATTCAACCTTTGGGAGCGGAAGATAACTGTCAAAAAACATAAAGAGACCTCAGTCACATAGGTGTTTATATTGATGAACTCAGGAAACAAAATGCATGGACAAATCATGAACATCCAAAAACCAACCTGTGAAGCAATATCTACACTAATCTCATCGATTTTTTTTTTTTTTTTGGCTAAGATAAAATTGTATAACTGAGAAAAAACTGTACAAGGAGCACTAAGGAGAGTCCGAACATCACCAACATCCCAACTAGGTTGGCACCTCGATGGCCTTCAGACCACACACCTCAGGATGGATACAAAAATCTAATCAAATCTATAATATGGGGTATGAGGGTCCTCCATTTTATAGAGGAATGGAGGCCTCTTTACAAAATTTCTATGCCTTCTTCGCCTAAAGTTGCGCCTCGGTTGGCTAACATGTCGGCTGAGAAGTTTGATTCTCTCCAGGTGGATGTAATGAAGCAGTGGTTGGTTCTTTTGATAGCATTCTCCCATCTTGGTCTGACTTGCCAAGGGATTTTGTTCTTCCCAAAGGCTTGAACAGCAGTAACCGAGTCAGATTCTATCCAGATCTTTCTCCAACCATTGCTGGAAGCCCAATCTAATCCTTCCACTATTGCCCAACACTCCGCTAGGAAGTTGGTGGTAACACCCAGGCTTTTACAAATAGCACCCCGGAAGATACTCAGATGGTCTCGAAATATAACTCCAAGGCCTCCTCTTCCTGGGTTCCCCTTGGCAGCTCCGTCACAATTCATCTTTATGTAACTCTCCAAGGGTGGGTTCCACTTGCATTCCCAGATTAGGGGGGCTTTACCGGGCTTGCAGCCAATGCCAAATGAAGACAAGGTGGTCAGATCTTCAATAGAGTTTTTCATATGATTCCGGGATAGATTGCCTGCATTCCGGATAGCATGACTGATTTTACGTTTGCAAGCTTCCAGATCAAGAACTTTACCTTAAAAAATAATGGCATTTCTAGTAGCCCATATGGTATTGGCTGTGTTGAGGATGGCCGCACACCAAAGGTCTTTAATGATTGGAATAGCATTCTTACTCCACGATAGTGCTTCCTTGAAAGAAACCATGTTACCCTTAGCCTTGAAAGACGCGTGCTTGAATCCAAGTCCGAAGAGCTTTCATATTGGCACATTCCCAAAGCAGGTGGTCGAGAGATTCCTCCTCCGCAAAACAGAGGCAGCAGTGAGAAGCCATATGCAAACCTTTTCTCTTGAGGACTAAGTCGGTAGCTGCACAACCGTGAAAAAGTTTCCAGCTATTGGCTAAGACTCGTGGGTGATTAGAAGCCCGCCACACCCAAGAGTCCCAACAAACCCTGTTTTTGTGGGTTCTAATTGCATCCAATCCGGAGGCCACCGAATAGACTCCTTTAGTATCTAGTTTCCAGATTCTCTGATCTTGAAGGTGCATGTTCAGTTGCTGCAAATGCGTGATGTCGGCCAAGTTCAGAATTTCCTTAACAGATTGTGGAATGTGCCAACTGTCATGAGCAAGAAGAGAAGATAACTTCGATGTACAGTGTTTCAGATCCCTATGATTAATCCTCAATACTTCCCGAATAGCCTCATTGCCACCGCGATTGTCTCGCCAAAAATCGATCTTTTCTCCATTGCCTATAAACCAACCGAGAAAGGGTTCAATTTTCTTTTAAGGCCCATCGGACTCCTGTCCAGATTGTAGACTTTTTGTGGTATCCGATTAACTCACCTGATTTATTGGTGAACTTGGCTTTCAAGAATTTGGCTAGCTCATCAGTCTCGTTTAACATTCTCCACCCAATTTTCATAAGGAGAGCTAAGTTAATCTCCTTAAGCCTTCTCAACCCAAGACCTCCTTCCTTGAGGGGTTTACAGCATTGTCCCACTTGACCGTTACCCACTTCCTTTGCGTAGGGTCCCCTGTCCGTATGAAGTTTCTAATAATTCTTTCACAATCTGAATTGAATGTTTGCAGCCATTTGTAGATGGACATATTGAAGATGGGGATACTACTGAGGATGGATTTAGCCAACTCTACTCTTCCTTGGAAGGATAGTCACTTCCCCGACCAGCTAGATGCCCTCTTCTGGATCTTCTCTTTCAAAGTTAGAAAGGTTGGTTTAGTGGCTCGGACTTGGATCAAGGGCACTCCTAGATACCTCTCTGGAAATTTGCCAGATTTCATGCCAAGGATCTCCTCTATAGTGCGGGATCTAGCGAGACCGATGTGACCCATGAAGAGCTTGCTCTTGGAGGGGTTGATGTTCTGGCCAGCCGTTGCTTGATATCTTCAGAGAAGTTCTGCCAAATTACGGATATTGGATGTTCCTCCATTGGAGAAAATGAAAATGTCATCTGCAAATAATAAGTGAGTGGGAGCAAAAGGGTCGGGAAGCATGGGTTTGATGATCCTGTGATCTTTAAGATAATTTATGCCTCTACTAAGAGCGTCTTCTGCCAAGGCGAAGAGGAGAGGAGAAAGGGGGTCTCCTTGACGGAGGCCTCTATGAGCGGGGAAGTAGCCACAAGGGCCTCCATTGATAAGGATGGAGATCTGAGCGCTGCCAATGGCGGAGAAAACCCATCTACATCAAGTGTCGGAGAAGCCAAACTTGATCAGGACCTGATGAACTCCCAACTCAAAGTATCATAAGCTTGGGATATGTCTACCTTGATGCCGACATTCGCACCTTTCCTTTTGGTCTTCAGCTCATTCACCATTTCCGAAGCTAAACCGATGCTTGATTGGATGCTCCTGTCTTGAATGAAACCACTTTGTTCTTTAGAAACTATAGCCCCCATTAAGCATCGTAATCTAGAGGCCATAATTTTGGTGATAGCTTTGAAAAGGAAGTTCCCGAGACAAATTGGCTGAAATTGATTGATCTTGCTGGCATTCTGTTCCTTAGGGATGAGGACTATGAAGTTGGAGTTCATCCCCAACGGGATGTGGGATGTTTGGAAGAAATATCTGATAGCTGAGCACACGTCTTCTTCAATGATGGTCCAACAAGTCTGATAGAAGCACCCTTGGAACCCATCTGGGCCAGGAGCACTGACCGCTTTGAGGCTGAAAATGGCTTCTTTGATCTCTTGATTGAGAGGAAGGCATGTGAGGAAGGCATTATCGGTGTCTTTTACTTTATGCGGAATGAGGTTAAGCAATTCCCCATCTTTCTGAGTCGGGAAAGCTTGAAATTTCTTCTGAAAATGATCCACTATGTAGTCTTGGATCTGCTTTTGATTTCTAATAATAGTGTTGTCCTCCCTTTGTAATTCTTTGATCAAGGTTCTACTGTTTCGAGCTTTGCAAAGGGAGTGGAAATAATGGGTATTTCTATCTCCAACTTCAAGCCACTGGACTCAACTTTTCTGTTTCCAAAAACCTTCTTGAGTAAGCAAGGCTTGGTTGAGGTGTTGCTCCTTGATCTCCACTTCTTTAGCCAGCTGATCATTTAAGACATCCACTTCAAGAGCTGCTTGGCAACAGGCTAATTCTTCTCTTAAAGAGAGAATCTTCAAATCCACATTGCCAAATGTCTCTCTATTCCATCTTCTCAACACCCCTTTAAGTCTCTTCAATTTCTGAGTGAATTTGAAGATGGGGGACCAAGGCAAATCTGACTCCCAACTGTATCTAACCGTCTCCATGAAGGACTCATGGTGCACCCATGCTTTGATGAATCTGAAAGGCGTATTGACAGGCTTCGGGATCCTCAGCCAGCCAGGGGAGAATGATCGGAAGATGTTCTTGGCAGAACTCTGTAGCTCCATCCAAGGTAAGCATTGCTCCAAGCTTCATTCATAAAGCTCCTATCTATCTTGCTCAAAATGCGCCGGATTCCTTGTTGCTTGTTGCACCAAGTGTATTTTAGCCCCAAGGACACACTCTCAATAAGATCACACATATCCACCATTGAAGCGAATTCCTGGATTGCTGTGGAATTGGCCATCCTACCTCCCTTCTTCTCATCAATGCTCAAGAGGGCATTAAAGTCTCCTATCACCAACCAAGGCTCACTAACTTTCTGCCTTAGAAGATCGTCCCAAAGCTTGCACCTGATCTTTCTAAGACAGCTAGAGTGGACAAAGGTAAGCTGGTTATTTAAACAAGAAAAAGGTAATTTGCTGGTCCGAGGAAGCAACCAAACTTACAATGATTTCCTTTCTCCAATGAATCTAGATGTTGCCAAGCCTTTCCGACATGTTGTTATGGATGATATTGTTGCTGTAGTCTACGAGACCAAGTCTCTTAACAGCTATGTCAGTCGGATTCACCATCGGTTCAGCAATGCAAATCACTTCGGGACCGAAGTCTTTAGCAAGGCGTTTGAGATGAGCAATGGTCCTTCATTTGCTCACCCCCCTTGCATTCCAGAATATGATCTTCATAAGTTGGGAGGAGCTCCTTTGGTTCTGGACCTAGTGACAGGTTTGTCCAAAACCAAGCTTAGCTTCTTGTATTTTCTTCTGGTCTTTAACATCCACTTGCCATCTGATTCATCATCAGGGTTGTGGTCTGGTCCTTCCTCGCTATCTTCCTCATCCTCATTAGGTCGATCTTCTGGATTGGGTTCCACTACTCCCATCTCTCCCTCTTCTCCTTCCTCTCCCCAATTCCTGCGGTTCAAGACAGACCTAGCTTCTTGGTCAACTTGACTGCAATACAGGGGTTGGTGCTGGATAGAGTTGTTGGCACTACTTCTATCTCTAGATCTTCCGAGACGTGCTGGTTCTGATCGCCTAGCTGCTCTTTCTCACTCGACTCAGGTATATCGCCGATTCCATCTGAGATCAAGTGATTTTTGTGGCTGACTTCGTTTCTAGCCTCACTAATGGGGCTGTCCGTCGTTGGGTTGTGCTGCCTCCTAATGTCCTGTTCATTCCTGCTAGGACTTTCCATAGTGAGCATCCTTTCATTTTCAAAGGGAGCCTCAAGTTTCATCTGTAGCTCAGCCGAGTTGTCCATGACAGGAGATGTGTCATGGACCTTCCCATTGCCTCTCTCATTTGTCCCCTTGTCTTGTTTGTTTTTGTTTTTCTTGTTCCTTCTTCGTCTGGCATTACTGTTTTCTGATTTTGATATATCCTCTTTCTCTGCAGCATTTTCTTGAAAACTTGGTGTGTTAGTTTTTCCCATTAAAGCCCCTTTAATAGCTCTGCATTCTGTCACTGAGTGACCAACCATTGCAATATTTGGGTAGCTTTCCCAACACAATAGCTTGCCAGAAGTCAAAATCCTTAACTTTGACTAGAATCTTATCTGGTATGGGATTGGAATGGTCGATGTCGACTAGCACGCAAGCTTGGTAGCCTGACTCCCTCAAGGTTTTGGCATCCACCTGCACTGGAGTCCCCAATGCTCTCTCCATGGCCATCAAAATCTGCAGCTCCCAAAACTCGATAGCCAGCCCTGGAAATTGCACCCAAACCAGGGCATGACTATTGCGTTGAGTTCTTGGATTGAAGTTTGGCGTCCACTGACTGAGGCGCATCATTTGCTTCTCGATCACCCAAGGGCCTCCAGTCCAGATTTTCTTCAAATCTAACTCATTATCCAGGCGAATGGTAAAATAACCTTTACCAAGGGGTATGATTTTGCACTCACCTGATGGATGCCACAGTTGTAAAGCCTGGTTTCTAACCGTTTCCACATTCACCTTTTGGAAATCAAGCCTCCCAATAAGACAATATTTGCAAGATTCGATCCCTTTCTCATAGGCTACCTGAGGGACTTTGATCGATGGAAAATCTCCTCCTCTTCCTGGAATAGGTAACTCGGGTATGTCCTCTGTATTTAGGACTTTTGTTTTTGTTACTGCTGCTGCATACGAGGTCGGCGCTTGTGTTAAACTATTCTCTTGGGCCACCGGTGGGCCCCTGCCCCCCACTATGCGAACTGCGTGGTCTTCGAAGACTGAGAGATCCATCTGCTAACCTTCCATGGATATGAGGAGCAGAGAGGACCGGATGTCGGTCGTGCCAAAATCCACCCCCCAGCGCTCTCCTTGCTGTCCCTCCCAAACACACAAAACAGATCTTGGAGAATCCTTCCTCTATACCTTTAAACCAAGCAGCTCTCTAATGGCTTTTTTACTATTTTATGCTCCTTCCACTCCTAATCTCATCGAGCACAAACAAAACCATGCCAATATCCACAGTCAGATATGAGACTAAATTTAATAAATGAAGTGGCGAACCGAGTACTGCTACGCTCTTGTGCTTTCCAGAAATGCCTAAAATGATTCTGCATAAGGCATGTTATATATTCACATACAATGGTGGTTATACCCCGACTCTGCATGTATGCTACATTCAACACTATACCATGGTTTACCATCCTTAAAGTCTATAACCCAAGAGTCAGCCAGTTCTAAAACTCGGTGGATTAGAATTTGAAAAATTCTAGACCATTTACTTCACCACAAACATTAAAGTCCACATTTGAATTGACAAGGTTAGAAATTATCAACATCTGCTGATTTTGAGTGAGGATGGTATCCAACGTATCCTCGCCAATAATCAGCTATCAAATCGAATCATCTCTATGTATGCCCCACAATGACTTGTCAGAATATCTAGACCCACAAAAAGACAAAAGAAACACATCTTTGTAATACTCCCTGCAATTTGAAATTAATTAGAAAGGGCATGACATGTTTATTCCTAAATTTTGCACCTATGAAAGGACTCAAATATGTTCAAATACAATGCTAATGGAGCGTGATTCAAGTCAATTTTTATTTGTGTCAACCACTTTTCAACTAGGGAACCGGGGGTATTCCTAAACTTTGAAAGCATAGGTATTACTATCTACTTTCAATTTTCAGAGGGTTGTTGCAAAAATACCCAAGAATACTTATAAAACAAAATGTAGCAAAAAGAAACACATTTCTTCCACGTGAAAAAGGAATGAGCATGCTTCTATTTTCAAACAGGAAAAAAGATAAAAGAAACCTTCCTATTTTGCCACTTGGCTGCCCTACAGGGTGAAACTTTGCCACATGTTTAGGAGGCAATGAGTCCGCTTTGTGCATCTTTGCAGCTTTGTCCAAACTTCTATGCGTGAGATTTATTGATATTACCCATTTGTGCTTGAAGAAATTTCTCCCAGAGGTTATTCTTTGCTCGAACTGTAAAGATCAAATTTTATCAATCACCAAGAAGTGGTACATTTCGATGGTTTAATTTATAGAAAACTTCACTGGATTTTTTTTTTTTTCAGAAAAGTGTGATTGTACTGATAGCAATGGGGCAACAACTCAACTATAAAAACAATTAAATTATCGTTAAATTCTATTTTTTTTTTTAATTTTCAAGTTTCATATTTCAAATTTTAAATTTTGAATTTCAGCACCACTTTTTTCCGTGAAAATCATTAAAATCCGTTAAAATCCAATTTTTCCATTTTTGCCTTGGCCGTTTCAATCCGTTTTAACTGTAACACCCCTCTCGAGGCATAAAAAGTGGGGCTCCTGAGCTTGACCCTTAGGCTATATGTAAATCCAACCCATTTCATTCCTTATATATAGGTAAATAGTAGGTGACCCGTGCACACGGCACTCATCAACAAAGCGTTTGTCAAAATTGGGTGTGAGTGGCTGAGATCCACTATCCATTTGGTGTGATAAGATCTCGGCCATTCTTTATGAAGCCGGATAAGAGGGGGAGACAAACGTCCTGTTTTGTTATATAGATATTCTCTAATACCATGGTCTTCTAGCCAAAAATCTATTTCATTTTCCGAGAAGGAAAAGTAGGCCTAATTTTTCTTAGTAGTCCGTCCTTTCTAGATTAACTCATTTTGATATACGAATTTTATTTCTAAACAATTACAGTCACCATACAAGGCCTGACGGTTGGATCATTATTTTGTGATGTCTCGGAGCCTACACATCGTTCCCACTCTTTTCAATTGTCAATGTATTTAAAAAGTGGGCCTATTTCTTCAAAAACAAAACAACGGCAGAATTGAAATGGCCCCAACAAGAGAAGATGAGGTGTCAGTGTGCCTCTTTGCCGACCCCTATCGGGAGTCATGTACTCAGCCTTGGATTCCGAGAATTCTACGGTAATTGAAAGAACTGAATTGGTATTCACTTTTTTTTCACTTTTTCCCAACGCTCCACTGTTGGATTTGCGAAATCAACAGCGGAGCACACGATTTCCGTGAAGGATCAGAAATAGAGGGTCCTTGGAGCCCAAGTTTTTCTTCAGTTGTCAATTTCTTGCAGTGAGAGACAATATGAGAATTGAAGGGAAAGACATCTTAGTCCCTAGTGTTATTCTAAAACTAACTCCACCTGTTGGATTTGGAAATAACGATGCCATACCGTATCGAACGGCTAGTGCGAAACCAGGGTTGCTTATTGATCTAAACCATCTCATTTGTAAGCCATCTCTTCAATTACATGGGGGCCAAAAATCACTTCAATCAAGTGAACAACACCAAACCATTCCATCAGTAAATGAGAGATGGGAGCAACTTTCAAGAAAAAATTTGATGTTCAAGAAAAATGAGGAATATATTGGTGACTAATGTAGAACAAGTTGAGGATTCTTTCATGGAGCTTTTGGATCGTCAAAATCTCAAACGGTACTTAAGGGACAAACGGGCATTAACAGACTTGTTGATGGCAATAGGACTTAACGGGTATTAAAAGAATTGTCAACGGTGTCAGAACCACACAAAGCCGGAGCTCTTGAAATGAAATGATGAGATAAGCAATAGTCACTACTTTGTCGTGATGTATGTTTCTTTTCAGCCAAATTCCATCAGTAGTGGGTGATCAAAACGGCAATTTTGCTATTTTAGAAAGTTTTTCTTTTAGCAATAACTTTGATTATAAAAGTCAGAATCACTCGCCATCGATTCTGACATATTTCTAAGCACTAGTATTATCACTTTCCATGTTTAGCTAGATTTTGTCATCTTTAGTAATTTTTCTCTTTTGCTTATTTTCGTTTTACATTAAATAGGTTGTAAGCCGAAAGGTAAAGACGGTTTTTATCAATAAGATCCGTGATTTGGCTCCTTTGAGAATTCTTCTCTGTTTGGTGGATTCCAAACCTTGAGATATTGACGTTGGTCATATCTCCTTATTGTTTCACGTTGCGTAAGTGACTAGTTGTAGTTATCAAATTTGGTGACTAATGCCTCTGCATTTGACAAGTACACATACAACATTGTTTCTAGGAAGTTTTAAATTTCAAAAATTAGAGGTAGTCAAAGGTACTTGTCAAACAGAGAGATGCTAGTCACTAGTCACCGAAGTAATTACGTATTTGTCTTCTTTAAGAGATCGCCGTGGGTTCTTTCATGTAAAACAATATTGACTTCAACTCAATTCCTATTTTTTCATGTAAACTCCAAACTTTAAAATTCAAATTGTGTTGTTGCAAGCGAAGTTGTCTTGCCAACTCTACATTGTTGGATGGTCCCATAAATGTACACCATTTTGTAATTAATTTGGAATTAAAAAAAAAAAATTACCCTAAGGGGGACCCACTGAACCATGATGATTGGCTCATCCTTAATGCTTCTACAGACCTAGGCCCTTCTCGGTTCACAGCAAAATAAACTGCCGTAAAAGTGGGTTCCAAGCCCTTGCATACTCCTTAACAAAATAGATGCAAGCAACTGCAGCCCAAAAATTGATGCACATGGGTGCATTGTATTAGCTCAACATTTTTTCTTCCGAAAAACATTAATAGTAATAATAACTGTCATTTTTTTTATTACTATCTTTCTTTTTTTGTTTAGTTTTTTTATTTTAATTTATTATTTATTATTTTATTATTATCTTTTTAATTTTTAATTTTTTATTAAATTTTTTTATTATGATCTTTTTATTTTATTTTTCTATTTTTTAATATAGTTGGTCGGGGCCGCCAAACCCCAATCTTTCCCCTCCAAATAATAATAATAATAATAATAATAATAATAAAAACAACATGATAACAATACTAATTTTATGGCGCATTTGTTTTATAAAATCAAGAAATTAAATAACCCGTTGCATTCTTTCGCAATGCACTACCAGCTGATTAATCAGCTAAACTTCGTTTTCATCTATATATTTACAAGGCATGAACGAAATAGTTGTAAGTGAGCCCAAGTGTAGCGAACCAAGCAGGGCCCTACAATCAGCCTGAATGGTGATCTGTAGCCATTGCATTAGACAGTGGCGGAGCCAGGGGAATTTTAAAATTTACAACAAAAAAAATTTCCCTACGGAAAAATGCTGCAACAAGGTAGAGATGCACCATGTTGCCCCCCTCAATCTCACAGCTGCTCTCTTGCCCACTGACCGCATGGATGTTTTCGCCCACCCCTTGGTGGATATTCACACCAAAAATCAGCCTGATAGCCAATCTCTAGCCATTAGATTTTAGTGCTTTTTAAGGCATGATTCTAGCCATTGGATTAAAAAAAAATTGGGGAACTAAATCCAACGGCTAGAAAGCATGAAACAAGCAGATTTTTAGTATGAATATCTACCAAAGGATGGGTATATCCATGCGGTCAGTGGGCCCAGCTGCCCTACTTTGATACTCGCTTGTTGGCTTGCCCCCCCTGGAACAGAATCCTGGCACCGCCACTGGCATTAGAGACAATGTAAATGAATACTCTAGGCATGTACCCTGCAAATTCAAGGTCATCATGTTACAAGGACCATAGGCTATCATATAGAAAATAAATCCCATTGGAATGAGAAAACTTTTGATGGGCCTCACTCTCCCATATACATATGGCATCCCCTAATTGGGGACCACACACCCAGATCGAACTATTACCCACATCAAAATTTTTCTCCACAAGGAAAAATTTTAGATGCGGAGGACTTTGGATGCATTCGATGCAGAGGGGTCTCGTGGCCCTACATGGCCCATTTTTTGGGCCCACTAACCGCATGGATGTTTACCACACCCCTTGTGGATATGCAGACGACTTTGGATGCAGTAGATGCAGAGGGGTCTTTGCATCTAAAATTTTTCCGCTAATCCATTGATAATAATCAATATTAGTCAATCGACGCATCTTCTTTTGTAGGTCTAGGATGTACTCATATAAGCGGATTTGTCTTGTCTTGTGACATTGAGGAAAAATGGTTTGCCCACACATTATACTAGAGTGTCCACGTTCACACTATATCATATGTACATTTGCTCCGCTTTATAGCTTACGATGACTCACTTCGGACTCACCACCCCAGCAATATGTAATTTGCATGTCCAGATTAGATGAAGATCCGCCGGATACTTCAAACCATCCAAAAATGCCACGTAGAATACTCTTTCGGCCCGGGGGTCCATTCATGTTTGGCTCACCTCATGGTGTACTTATGCACCAAAAATCATTTTAATTGGTAATTTTTAGCAGTTGGACTTGAGCATTTTAATGGAGTGATTTCTGGCTGCTGGATTTAGAATTTTTTTTTCTTACTAAAATCTAACTGCTAGAGATCACCAATCAAGCCGTGTTTTGGTGTATGGTTCCACCAAAAAGTGGGACAAACATCCATAAGGTTAGTGGGACCGAAAGAGGGCTCCATGTGGCATTTTGCGAGGAGGGAGACTTCAAAATTTGAAGGCCCTGGGACAGCAAATATTTTCTCTTAACAATCTACCAAATCAAAGATTTTCCTCGTTTTAATTCTTGACGTCCGTAATACACTCATAGTTTTGAACTTGAACAAACTTAGCCACCTATTACACTATATGGTGGAAATAATTGGAGAATACTCATTGTCATTGTAAGATGATAGACTAAACGATCCTAGTTTAATGTTGAACGGGAGAATTGATTTTTTCTCTAAGCTTCTCATACCAATTGTACTTTCAAAATGATGGTATGGCTCGTCCACAAGACGATTTGGGTTGTTTTGATGAACCAACGAACGGCCATGGGACCTTCTCAACTCCTCTAGCATTGTTGCAACTTTTTTCATTGATGGCCTTTTTTTTCCATTCAACTTTAAGCATTTCTTTGCAAGCTTTGCAACTGCTAGGAGTTCCTCTTTCATGCCCTCGTTTCTCACTCGATCCTCTAGAACCTGAAAAGGATGATTTGCCTTTAGCGATGAAATGAAATATGCAATTAAATTTCTCTGTTCTTTGGGTCTAAGGTGTGAAATCGGCCTTGCTAGATCCTGTTAGAAGCTCCACAAGAATTACTCCAAAACTATAAACATCACTCTTTCTGTACATTGATGTGATTGTACTCAGGGTCTAAGTACCCAAATGTTCTTTGCACAAGTGTTGTCAAGTGAGTTTGTTCTTCTAGAATGGACCTTAAAATTCCAAAGTCGACCAATTTTGCTCTGAAATTCTCATCTAGGAGTATGTTGCTAGACTTGATATCTCTATGAAAGATTGGTATGGAAGCTGTAGAGTGCAAATAAGCAAGGGCTCCTGCCACTTCTGTAGCTATCCTTAAGCGGTCTTCCCATGAAACTGAAGATGCATAGCTCTTGTCGTGGATATGATCAAACAGAGTTCCACTGGAGACAAATTCATAGACCAATAGTGGAACTTGGGTCTCTAAACAACAACCAAGCAATTTCATCACGTTCCTATGGTCAATCTGGGAAAGAAGTGCAATCTCATTAATAAACTGCTCAATCTGATTCTCTTCCATTGTTATGGACTTCTTAATAGCTACTATTCTACCATTTTGTAGCATTCATTTATAAACAGTACCAACACCTCCTCTGCCAAGGATTCGATTCTCATTATAGTTGTCTGTTGCCTTGTCGAGTTCCTCCAAGCTGAAGATTTTGGCTTTCATGACCTCATCTTGATTAGAAAATATTTGTTGATGTAACAGTAAACACCATTTTTCTTGAAGAAATTTTCTTTGAGTTTAATATTCCTTCTTCTCTTTAGTTCGAGATACATCCAGTAACTACCACCCACAATTATAAACATGGAGACTGTGCATATACTGACAATACCTGCATGACTCAAAAAGTTCAAATACTTTTTGTTAAGAGAGTCATGGCTTAAAGAAAAAGTTGTATACCAAAAGCCTTACAAAATCATGTTATGTTGTGTTGGTCTACAATACCATCCTCCAAAATTGCTACGTGGCACATAGTTGGAGTCCACTGACTCATGAACATAATTAAGTCCCTCAAAGTGCCATGGGGCGCATTCTTTTGGGTCCAATGACGCCTAAATGCACACCTTGAAGGACCTACATACCAAATGACATACCAAAAATCATCTTGATTGATGATTTCTAATTGTTGGATTTGAACACTTTTTCCTTATGGACTTGAAACCAACCCTTAGGCCCTGTTCAAGAAACCCATGACGAAAGGTGCTCATATCCAAGGTCTAGAAATCATCAATTATAATGTGTTTTGGTGTTTAGGTAGGCCAAAGTGTGGACCAGCCATTGATGGAGTCATTGGACCTCAAAGAATGTGCCACGTGGCACTTTTAGGGACTTTTGTAGCAAAATTTTATATAGAATTCTGTATCATAGAAACCGCTCGGAGAAAACCCAGGGACGTCTCTTCACCCGTCTTTAAAAAAAATGTTGACACGGTTTTCAAAAAGTTTAAATTTAAAAATTGTAAAGAACAGTCATTAAGGATTTTTCGCACATCTTTGAATAAATTAAATTTGACACTAAGGGTGCGTTTGATACACGTGCAAATTGGGTGTGCAAATAGGTTAACGCGTGCAATCGTTTCCCATGCATGCATGTTTGGTACGCGTGCATTCGGCGATTTGCACATTCACACGAGCAAATGAATGCTCACCTTCTATAGCAATTAAAAACCCATTTCACCCCATGAGCAATCGTTTACACAACCTCCTTGTGCAAACAATTTGCATAATGTACAAATTAAAATTCAATATTTTCTTAAATCAAGCCCTATTTTTCGAAAAAAAAAAAATATAGAAATAATGAAAAAAGTGGCCTTCAAATTTAAATTTTAAAAACGAGAAAAATAGAAAAAAAAAAAAACGAAAGATAATGGACTTTTTTCACAATTTTTTTCAAAAAATAATGGTCGTTATTTTCGTTACAACAGAAAATAACGATATTTTATTTTTAACCATTTGAACAGTATATAACGTAACGGGGGAAGTCTGAATCCGTTACAACAGCCATTATTTTTGCCATAACGGATTCGGACCTCCTTTTTTACATTATATACCATTAAAATACTGAAAAAAATCTACCGAAAAATAACGACCATTATTTTCTAAAAAATTTTGTGAAAAAAAAATGTCCGTTATTTTTGTTATTACCCATTATTTGTCTGTTTTTTTCATTTTTCATTTTTGAAAATTTGAAATTCATGTTCAACTATGTGGGGCCCACCTATTAAGTACGAAAAATTTATTTTTTTTCGGTACTTAATATGTGGGGCCCACATATTTTGTGCTTTCCTAAGTGAGCATGCGCGCGAACCAAATGGTATAGTAAATATGAACAGTGCGTAAATTTTGAAACTTGCATATGCAAAGTTAGTGCGAACCAAACACAAGAAAATATTATGGGTGCGCAAACCATTGCATGCACAAACCATTGCACGCGTAATGATTTGCATGCGTACCAAATAGACCCTAAATGTTTGGTCCATTCCTTGTTGAACCTACGTACCAACAATCAACTTCAAACCTGATAGGTGAATCCTAGTTGTTGGGCTTGAGCATTTTGTTCATTATGGGCTTGGAACCCACCCAATGTTTTTTACCCATGGGCTAGTCTATGAAGCTCGTGATTAAAAAAATTCTCAAATTTATCGGTTAGGAATCACGTATTGGGATGATTTAGGTTCACAAAAGAGTGGGCTAAACATTCATGGGTTGGTAAGTAGACCCGAAGAATGTGCCACATGGCAAATTTGATGTGACTAGTATGCAAACTCCTTTACTACTACTACCATTATTATTATTTTTGAGTGCGTAGTTTTGGACTGAAAAAGCATTAAACCCGAAGTCCTCTCTTATTGATCATAGTTGTAGAGATTTTTTAGAAGATGATCTCGGTAGATCGAATAAAGTTGATACAGGAACCGGACGCATCTTAGGCTAACTTCGAGAATCTTTTGTTTTAATTTTTTAAAAATTTATAAATATATATTAGCTATTAAGTAATTTTCTGAATAAAAAAAAATTTAAAGGAATCACCACCGTCATATTCACAATCATTCTTTACAATGGGGGTGCCCAAGTTTACTTTCCCGGTAAAACTTTGAGGACGGATCACAGAATGAGCCACGTGGTACATATTCAGAGGTCTTTGACCTCATGAATGTTTGACCTAACCCTAGGTGCACCTATAGACCAAAACTTAGCCTGCTTAGTGATTTCTTTAATTTGAGCATTGGATATAAGTCATATATGGCTCGATCGATTTGTTAACTATGGATTCGAGCATTATTTGGTGTACACAGATCCAAAGATTTGAAATCACTAATCTGGCTGATATTAGGTATGTAGGTCCACCTCGGGATGGGCTAAACATCTATACTGTCAGTGGTCTCTAAAAGTCTGCCACGAGGCTCATATTTGGTAATCAATTTTTGAAATGACAAATCTTTGTTAGGAAAATATTCCTATGGTTGGAGAGGGAAGAGCTGTTGGTCTGGGAATGAAAGAATCGATTGTTTGCAGCTCTTTGCAGTCCCTTTTTAGCTGCAAACATTACACCACTTTTTGACAAAAAAATGATTGGTCTAATATGCAAATATTTGTTGGATGTTGGCCACCAAGCACACACAAATGCGGCAAACGTTTACTCAGTGCTACCAAGCAAAACCTCAATCGTGAGAGGGAATCATTCTTTGCTTAATTTACTTCTTAATTATAAAGGATTTGGGAGAATTGATTACCTAAAATGAACTTCTTGTTGAATCGTTCACTGTTTTCAATGTATCCAACTCCATTTACTCGACCATCTCCCATTGAACCAGGTGGGCAACCGCAAGCATAACCTCCTGGCTTATTAATGCAAATTGTTGTGCAGATTTTGTTGTATTTCGGATCCGCGCACTCGTCAATATCTAAACCAACGAAGACAAACATGAACAATACAATCAAGTTAACTAACTAAAAAAGTAAAAATAAAGAAAGAATAGTAGCTAATGTTACAAAAATACATGTTTATTTGCTAATAATGCCTTGGCATCCATCGGGAAGATACGGGTTCCCTTGGTAACCTCTACTGCAATTGCAACGATATCCAGGTCCATTGTTGGAGTTGTAGCAGTAACTATTTGAGCCACACGCATAGCTATTTGGGTCTTTACTTCTTCGAGCTTCTTCGCACATCTCATTACCTATGACCCAATCGAGCGCCACCTGAGGACGCTCGCCTATGCTAACCGATAGATTTAACCTTGAGAAATTGAACCAGTTTTGGTCAGCTAGGAAAGCATAGCTTCACGGATTGACATCCCCAGTGTAGATGTTGTCCACGCTGTGGAGACTCGTCTCGAACGTCTTGAGATTATTGGGGATTGAGGTCTGGCAGCCGTTTCCTAAGCAAGAATCCTCCTCAGTCACGTTCCCAATCCAATGGTCTGGGAATAGAGAGGCGCACGCACCCCTGAAGCGATTCGTTTTGGTGTCTACAATGAAGGCCAAGGTGTCACAACCGATGACGGTGAACTTGTTAATGTTCGAGAACGTGAATGGGCTTCCCTCCAAATTGATTTTATATCTGATACTTCTAGTGAAATTTCCCGAATTGTAACGTTAACAGTCGTATGACATAGCAGTTTTGACAATCGCAAGGCCTTCTTGCACCGATATATTGGCAACCCGAATGCTAATGCTACCGTGAATTAGTTGAGGGGTAGGAGTGGAGCTGCAAACTAGCTTGAACGTTGTGTCTTTGTAACATTTCGGATCTGCACCGAAACCGAACGGGTAAGGAACGCTAACGTTCCCACATTTATCAGGGCACCCGGGCTTCGCTTCAGATGCTGCCTGTGATGCTGCTAGCCGTAGCAATAAGATTGTGAGCCAAAACAGAAATATTTTTGAACCCATTTTCATCTTCTCTAACTAATCTTTCTCCCTCTTTTTTTTTTTTTATCCTTTCGACTTTGTAAGAGAAAGAACTAAGGAGTGCCACTGTTGCAAGGATTCAGCAACTGAGTTCAGCTGGTGCCCAAACTACTTTTATCGTATAGATGATCTGTCATATAATTCATGACATCATGACCACTCGAAAGTTGGGAGTTAATCTGACGATCGATCAAATGTGTAAAATAAGTCAGAATGAGCAATCCAAGCATATGGATATCAGAACATGTGGTCTAATTACCCCTAAAAGTCTTCAACGGATGAACATGGTCAATAAATTGACTAGGTCCAACGACGTTAACCTTTTGATCTATTTACTTTTCCATAAACAAGTAGTCCTTATGGTACGTCCGTGGCCTCTAAAAATACCATGTAGCGCATTGTTTTGAACCGACACCAAAAATCAGCTTAATTATTGACTTCCAGCCGATGGCTTTATACTTAACAAAACACTTGAATCTAACGGCTAGAATCACTCCTAAAAATGTGCCAAAATCTAATGGCTAGAGATAAGCCATCAAGATGATTTTTGGTGTATATAGCCACAAAGGGATGAGCTAAACATCCATGCAATCAGCGAGCCAAGAAAAACCCTTTCCCCACTCCCATGATCTTCGAGCCAAAAATCTATTTCATTTTCCTACAAGGAAAAGGAGTACTAAATTGTCTGTCGAAAAGTCAATAGATCGGACGATTAACCTCATTGGACCTTGTCCATTTGTTGGTCATGTTCAATGTTGAAGACTTTTACGAGTAATTAGACCAAACGTTCATGATATCCATCATTGGGTTATGTCAAAACCCTAGAAATGAACCCACCGGTTGGATTGTTGAACTCTTCTCAATCAACTCTACCCATCGTTTTCTCTTTTTTCAATTGTCAATGTACTTAAAACGTGGGGCTATTTCTTCGAAAAACAACAGCAGGATGTGGGGCCACATGACAAGAGAATATTCAAAATTTGATGTGGGCCGGGGCCCAATTCCATGTAGTCCTCAATCTTAATTAACGTGCTTAGTCTTTCATCTCAACTCCTACTTTTCCAAGTAAACCCCAATGTTTTGTGGGTCCAAGAATGTTCAAAGGTTAACTTTATTTCTGACATTGAAGAGAGGATAGGAGGTTGGAGGCCAGACATTAATATTGCTCCTCGTTTTTGCACCGAGAAAGAAATAGAGAAAGGAAAGACCTCTTAACCCCCAGTGTTATCCTAATCAAGGTTTAAAGGAGGCCGCCGCCGGCGTTACCGTTAAAACAGATTGTAACGGCCATGGGCAAAAATGGAAAAAAGGAAATTTAATCGATTTTAACGGAAAAAAATGGTGCTGAAATTCAAAATTTGAAATTGAAAATTTAAAAAACAAAAAAAAAAATATGAATTTAGTGGTAAAATAACGGAATTTAACTGAAAAAAGTAAGGCTGTTTTTGTCCACAAAATTTTCCAGATTTTAACGGCTGTTAAAATGAAACCGTTTTTTTCTAAGTGTAAAATGGTTTTTAACGTAATGGGCTTGGGGCGTTACCATTATAACGGCTGTTAAAACGGCATTTTTTAAACCTTGATTGTAATACACTACCACTCTTAACTTCAGCTGTTGGATTTGGAAATAACGACGTCATACTCTATCCAACAGCTAGCACGCAACTGGGGCTATGAGCAGGGGTTATTTTATTATAATGACCCTAGTCTTCCCGCTAAGCTGCACGCTCACGTGCTTATTGATTTAAAGCACGTGATTTGTAAGCCATCCCTTCTATCATATATATGGGACCCAAGATTCACTTCAATCGAATGGACGAGAGCCACTCACAAGAAAATTTTTGATGTTTAAACTTTACAAGTACACAGACAACAGTGTTTCTAGAAAAGTTTAAATTTCAAAAATTTAGAAGTAGTCAAGGGTACTTGTCAAGCCAGAGGTGCTAGCTAGTCAAAATTCACCAAAAATAATTTTCCACAAATCGTATATTGACTTGACTCCCAATTCTTTGACTCCCAACTCAACTCCTACTTTTCCATGTAAACCCCAATGCTTCAAATTCAAATTAAACTGTTTTAAAGAAAATGTGATTTGATTTGCCTTTTTCTTTGTTGTGATGCTTTCCTCGAGGGTTTTAAACAACCGAGATTGTCAAAAAAAAAGTATGCGGCAGCTTTTCTGTCTTCCTCGGCGGTTTTAAAACGTCTCAACGATCCGGCGGTTTATAACCGCTCGTAAAAGTAAACTAGTCGGCCGGGAAAGCCTTTTTTTTTTTTTTTTTATTTGCAGTGAGCATCACTTTCCAATCCTGTGCCATTGTTCAATGAAGTTTGGCACTACACCAAACTTTGATGCCCAGTTCTACGCAACAAAGTTCTAGTTCCGTACTAATAATTAAATTTCACATGGCAGACTCTTTCAGGTTGCACTGATCAATGAATGTTTGGTCCACCATTAGTGAACCTACACATTATACTAGAATGTCCATGTTCACACCGTATCATATGTACATTTTGCATTAATTATGATCCAAATGACCTTCTTAAGAAAAACATATTTTCAAAAATATATTTTTAGAAAAGTAATTTTTTTAAAATAAATATTTTTTAAAACGACATTGCGATCTAACACCCCCTAAATTTTTAATTCATAAATATTAAATATAAAAAAAAGGCCTTGTATAGAGTTTTTGCCTTAGGCCTCAACTTGTATAGAGACAGCCCTGTGTAACAATGAAGCTAACACTTCAATTCTAACTAGTCTACCCAGTGGACCACAAATTGTCAACAAATTCTTTGAGATTTTCTAACCAAGTGTTGGAAACACAAACACACAGCTCACCAGACCTTTCTAGACACTTCTTTCAACCAACTCATTAAATATGTTGTTGGAAAACCAAACACCCGTACAATCTAGATTAAACTTCCAACAGTATAATGCTTTCAGGAGAATGGATCAACCGAGGTGAAATGTGGGAGCAAATTAAATGCTCTACCAAAGAGTTTAATGTTTGTGGATGATAATGGCATTGTCAGGAAAGCTGATGACAACAGTGGGTATTTGATCAAAACCACTGACAAGAGTGATGTGGACCAAAGTGGACGACCCATAGTAGGAGGTTCTAGGCACTGAGTTTGGATTGTTAACATTTTATTTTTCTTGATTGCTTCAAAACATGCGTTAGATGGAAGATGTGATCGAGTCAACTGAAAAGTTTCGGTTGTACAATTCTAGGAATACTTAGTTCTTTAGTAATATAAATCGTTGAGTTATGAGTTCGTTGAAGACTGAAGTATCAAAGATCAAGTGGACTTCGACAAACAAATCAAAGAAGAATTAAAGCTGAAGAAAATCAACCCAATTGTTATCATCAACTAAAGACAAAGTCAAGATCAAGCTCAACTGAAGACAAAGGCAAGATCAAGCTCAAGCATGAAGATTTAAATGATCAAAGTACGTTCTCATTAAACGAACGTTCAACTTTCAAGAATCTCGTGTTGCAATTATTTGCGTACATCTAGGGGTACACCGCACGTTTGCTAACGAATCAAATTTAACCCTAGATGCCTCCCGGTTCTTTTGGTATCATTTGGAAGCTATCCTAAAGACATAGGATAGTTATTATAATGGTTTGGGTATTTTTTAGAGAAGGTCTGCGAGAACTGGCCGACCGACCACTTTGAGTGGCCGACCGAAGTCCACTGACTCTGACCAGTCGACTGGACCCCTTCTGTACCATATATTATGATTCTGGTCTGAGTGGCCGATCGGACAGATTGTGTGGCTGAATGGAGTCCGGCCGACCGGTCAAAATGTGCAGCCAACCGGACCTTTAGCACAGATAATTTTTGGTTCTGACTTGAGCGGGTGACTGACCAAAATGTGCGATCGACCGAAGTCCAGTCGATCGGCCAAAAAGTGCGGTCAACCCCGCCCGTTCTGGATCTATTTTTGACTCGTTCTTTTGTGTGATTCTATGTGCACTTGAGTCATTCCAACGGCTATTTTAGGTCTGTTTCTCTTGAGAGGGTAGAGTATTATATAATAAAACCCTTACCCTTCATTCGAGTTGACCAATTAAGCTATCTCTAGACTCCCATTCTTTGATTAACATCTTTTGAGTTTAGAGATTTAAAAATTTGAGAGAGCTTCACCTATGCAAATCTGTACATCCATTGTGAAGGCTCTAGATTGTTTGAGAGAGCTTCACATGAGCAAATCTGGTTAATCTATTGTGAAGGTTGCTCTAATTATTTGACAAGACTACGAAGGGTATTGTTTCCTGCAATCATCTTCTTCCGAGAAGAGGATCATCATTTGGCAGAGTGTCTATCTGAAATATTCTTCTCCGAGGATTTACCATTATATCGAATTCATCAAAAGATAAATATCTCCTATAACAAACCTTTTTGAGTAAATTCAATATTATCAAACATGAATTGTTTGTGATTGGTGGATGAGTGAGTACTCATCAAATTGAGTTGAGAAAGAAGGAATCCTTGAGAAATCTATTTCTCTAAAATACTACGGGCCTAGTGTGACTCTCTAGGTAAATCGAGAAGTGATTCTCGTATAAATTGAGTTGAGGATTGTAGATCTGTGAGAAGAGGGCTTCTCTAAATAGACTACTAGCCTAGGCTGACTCTCTAGGTGAACGAGAAACGATTCTCGTTAGATTGAGACTAAGTGAATCTTAGTTGGTTGATTATTTATTTCAATTGGAAAGGTTGTAATACATGATTGAAATAATATAATACTACTCGTTATGAGTTTTGGACAGTGGACGTAGGTGCGGAGTCACCGAACTACTATAAATCTAAGTCTCGTGTGATTGTTAATGTTTGCATATTTTATCTCAGATTTTTTCATATCTATGTTTTGTGGATGATTCGTATTTTGATTGTTTGATCCTTTTCCGCTTTGTGTGATCATTAAGTTTTAATCCATATAGAATCTGCAGAAAAATTAAAAATTGTCCTATTCACCCCCCTGTAGGACATAACATTGTAATTAAAAGAAAATTTCATCAACTTTTAGTATTAGTGAAGTTTTACAATAGTAGGTCTCGCCCTTTTACATGTGTTACTGTACCGTCATAATATTGGTGGACCCTAACAATTGAGCCCGTGTCGTTATCTGTCGAGGACTTTAAACCCTCCAAAAATGACAAGTAGAACACTCTTTCGGGCCCACAGGTCAATTCATGTTTGGCTCACCTCTTGGTGGACTTATGCACCAAAAATCATTTTAATTGGTAAATTTTAGTGGGACAAACATCCATAAGGTTAGTGGGACCTTAATTAGCAAATCCCCATTTAAAACCCGACTTTTGAAACTAACCTAATCTTATGAAAAAACATTTCAAATCATGGTGTTTTCAAAACATTGCAAAAAAAAGCACGGAATATTCAATAATCCAAAACAACCCCTTAATTTTAAATTTTTCGAAAAGCTCATGAATATTTAAAACTCATTCTTGTTTTAAAAATTAAAGAATATTTTTTATATATAATATATGTCACCAATTTTTATGTTTAAAAAAAATATTTTTAAAAAAGATTAACAATTCCTACACATTTGAGAACTTTGATAAATGAAAAAAAAATTTGGAAATTATTAATGTTGCTTATATTACTTAGATTGAAAGAAAATATCATGTGGTTTCTGTTCTATTACATAGCACCCAATCTGCATGTAGGGCATATGCACATATATGTACATATACATTTTTTTGAGTGCGTAGTTTGGTCTAAAAAAGTATTAAACCTGAAGTCCTCTCTTATCGATCTTTTGATGTTCTCATATTTTTGATAGCTTTTTATACTTCATTTTTTTTTTTAACTCAAATCGTTTTAAACTCGCATGTTTTAGTGGATGAATTTTTGCCGCTTAAAGATTTACTATGAGTGGGACCAAAAGAGGGCATGGGGAAAGGGGTGGGGGGTGGGGGGGGGGGGAAGGGATAGACTAATAATTGAGTCTCAAATGTAATGCTTAAAGTAATCTTTACAAAGCTAAGAGTACATAAATTATAAAGAAGAAGATGTAATTTAAAATATAAGATTCCACATGGTTGTGAACAACGTAGCCACCTTACAGATAAGCCATCCATAGGGGAAGAGATGGTGGAAGATGGAGAATTGTTAAACTACATGGTGGAAATAATAGGAGAATACTCATTGTCCTTGTGAGATGATAGAGTAAACGATCCTAATTTAATGTTGAATGGAAATATTGATTTCTTCTCCAAACTTTTCTAACCAATTGTAGTGCCCGAGTGATGGCTTGATGGCTCATCTATAAGTCCGTTTGGGCTATTTTGATGAACCAACGAATAGCCATGGGACCTTTTCAACTCCTCTAGCACTGTTGCAACCTCTTTCATCGATGGCCTTTTTCTTCCTTTCAACTTTAACCATCTCTTTGCAAGCTTTGCAACTGCTAGGAGCTCCTCCTTCATGCCCACGTCTGTCACTCTATCCTCTAGAACCTAAAAAAGATGATTTAATTGCCTTCATTGATGAAATAAAATATGCAATTAGATATCTTTGTTCTTCAGTTCACAAGTATGATATCGGTTTTTTCTTATTAAAAGCTCCACAAGAACTACTCCAAAACTATAAACATCACTTTGATCTCTAAACTGATGCGATTGAAAATATTCTGGGTCTAAGTGTTGTTAGATGAGTTTGTTCTTTTGAAATTGACCTTGAAATTTTAAAGTCGGCCAATTTTGCTTAGAAATTCTCATCTAAGAGTATGTTGCCACACTTGATATCACTATGAAAGATTGGTATGGAAGCTGCTAAGTGCAAATAGGCAAGAGCTCCCACTATTTCTGTAGCTATCCTTAAACGATATTCCCATGAAACCAAAGATGCATAGCTTTTGTTGCGGATATGATCAAAGAGAGTTCCACTGGAGACAAATTAATTCGTAGGCCAATAATGGAACTTCAGTCTCTAAACAACAAACCAACAATTTTACCACATTCCTATGTGCAATCTAGGAAAGAAGTGCAATCTCAATAATAAACCGCTCAATCTGATTCTCTTTCAGTGTTATGGCTTTCTTAATAGCTACTATTCCACCAATTTTTAGCATTCCTTTATAAACAGTACCAACGCCTTCTCTGCCAAGGATTCGATTCTCACTGTAGTTGTATGTTGCCTTGTTGGGTTTTTCTAGACTGTAGAATTTTGCTTTAACGACATCACCTTGATTAGAAACTATTTGTTGTTTTAATAGTAAACAATCATTTTTCTTAAAGAATTTTTCTTTGAGTTTGATATGCGTTCTTCTCTTTAGTATCAAATACAGCCAGTTACTACCATCCACAATTATAAGCACGGAGATTGTGCATACGCCAACAATACCTGCATGACCTAAGAAGCTCAAATACCTTTGGTTAAGAGAGTGATGAATTAAATAAGAAGTTGTATATCAAAAGCCTTAAAAAATTGAAATTATTTTTAAGGGTATTTTAAAAATTTAAATTATTATTTTAATTATGTAAATGATATTTCATTAATAAATATTAAGTATTAATACTTGGTTGTATATTATTTGAGTTAAAATTAGTACGGTGGGCCTTTAATGCCAATTTAGAAAGCTTTTGTGCCCATATCTAGCCCATATCTAACTTAAAATAAGTCTTTTAGTGGGTTATAAAATTTACCACTTTTAAAGTTATGAAAATTACTTTTAATTTAAGATAAAATAGCAAGTTGTTATTTATTTCCTTAAAAGATGGAAAGAATACTTCAACCAAAATCCAAAACTATATTATGAACCAAAACTCTAATTGATCCCAACCCTCTACTAACTTTAGATCCAATGACCAATAATTGACCTCCCAAAAATTTATACAGAAATCCAAACCTTAAATCTACTCAACTAATCTGTTTAAGAGAAACATTTGAGACACCCATGACAAAACCTAGCCACCTCTCTTATTGAAGAATACACCTATCTCACTTTTATCTCATCTCCTCTATTTATTATTCTTGGATTTGGTGAATATTTTTAGAGGATCAACGAAGGTTTAAGGTAGGTACCCTTCCCATGATTCTTTCAATACAAGTTAAAGACTTGTGAACATGTGTAAATTGTTAAACTATAAATATTGTATAACGTGTTTTATATTTGAGATCCGTTGTGTGGATATTATCGTTTTAATGAATAATTCTTTAATTGTTAAGACATGCATCCGTATTTAAGATTCAAAAGCGATAAAGCAAGTTGGGAGTGAGTTCTCTAAGGTGAAAGACCCAAAAACCCTAAGAAGACCCTCTCTATGGGTGAAGAAGGAGACCCTCTGTATGTGTTATGCATATTTTATTTTCATGTTAATACATTCATTATGATCATGAAATCACTGTTTGAAAATTTAATTTATTCAAAAATGTCAGTATATCTTATATTGTTTGAATCATGTTTGGGGTAAAAAACCTAATGAGCGTTTGACTCACTCTTACAGCCACCACTTTCAGATTTTGTTGATCTTGGTGAGAAGAACACTTCAGAGGAACTGAATCCAACTGACGGAGGAAACTTGAAGAAAAAAATCTAATATTTTATTTTAAATATTATTAATTGTAATTAAGTATTTTAGACTAATTATTCATGTTGCAATTGATAGAAATACTTTGATTCAAGTTTCGGTACTTTTGCAAATTTTTGGGTTACTCTGATTTATCTGATTTCCTAGACGAGAATATTCGTCATATATTCTCTCAATATAGAAATAATACAATTCCAAAGAATTTTGTTTCAAATTAGTTGTATTATTTTACAAAATTTTTTAAGAATTTAATTTTGTATTTTTTATTTTATGAAACTCTACAAATGAACGTTATAGTTGCTATACTGTACCAATGACACACATTAGTCAATTTCGACTGAGTTTTTGACCCACTTATAATGGACATTTATCTTTCGGCCGAACAAAAAACATGTGAGGCTTCGAGTTAGGTTTCCAGAAATATCGAGTTGGTCATTGTAAGGGGTATTTTCAGACGATACACGTGATTTCTTAAAATGATGACACGTGTCCCCTAATACTTTGATCGAATGTCCGACTTATCCACAACAACGATCTGGCCGACATGATAATGGATAACAATGAATGTCTAGCCGACTATATTTGGTTGGCTGACTCCAGCACAATGATGGGTTGGCCGACTTTATATCGACAAAGATTTGGCCGACTAGGCCGACCCGTACATAATGAAAGGTTGGCCGTCTTGGGAATGAGGAAGTGCTAATCGATTGGAACATGATGAAGGTTACAGCTAGTTGGCCAAATGAAAAGCAGAGCCTGAGCAACGAACGGGAAACAACCACTTATTGTACTTCCCCAGCAAAACACGATCTACAATAGGTCACATATAAGACAAAGATGTCCAAACTGATTGGTAAGACCTCTATCGTGCTCTTGGACACGTAAGGGGTCAGGCATCCTATAAATAAAAAGCTACAGTAAGAGGAAAAGCAAGCAATCTAGGGGAAGAGTTGGGGAAGGAAAGATTGAAGAGGGTTTAGAATAATTCTAATTTAAACATCGGAGGCTCTACGGTGGATTTCCCACCAACGGAGTTGTTTTGCAGGTAGCGTCGAACGTGTCGGATAAGAAGGCGGGCTAGCCGGCAAGCTTATCAGATCACACAGGAGTAGAGACGATCACCTTGAGTTAGACATCTGCTTGGTCAGCGGATCAGTCAGATCAGGCAGATTTGGGGGATATCTAATCTAGTGCGTATTTCAAAGGGGGTGTGGAATTTTTCCCCTCCATCTTTTGGCGCTGTCTGTGGGAAACGATAAGATATCGGCTCAATAACCTCTATCAGAAGTTGGTCAGACGAAAACGTAGCAAGGATGCATACCAGATCGAAAGACACCTCTGCTAGGCAAGAAGGCGGCGAGGAGGGGATAGTTAGTCTAGGAGTCCAAAGGATGTTGGACCGAGTCCTTACCGAGATGCAGAAGATGAGGGAGGAAGTAGAAAGCATCAAGAAAGAGAACTGCCAGTTGCGGCAGCAAATTTTGGAAGACACGATCAATCGGGACGATACACCGAGAGACTGAGAGAGCGAAGGAAAGGGCAATGTGCTGAGAGTAGGAGAAGAGCAGGAGCAGAGCTCCAATCGACAGGGAGATGATCACCGAGAAAGTATAACTTGGGGGCGAGATGCGGCTTGTGATCAGCAGTCGCTTGCCCGAGACACGACCGACCAAGAATGAGTCAACTTATGGAAAACGTAATGGAGATGATTCAGTTAAACCGGGACACCAGGCTAGTAGTCGGCGAGAAGACGGCTACAAGAGCCGCTAGAGACGCACTATGGGGGTTGAGATCATCACCATTCTTGGAGGAAGTTTTGAGATTCGAGATCCCCAAGAAATTCCAACAGCCAAAGTTCGAACTCTACGACGGGACCTCGGACCCTATCGATCACTTGTTCCACTACCGGCAGGCCATGGTGTTGTGGGATGTACCCTCGTTCGACCGTTTGCTGTGCCGAATGTTTCTAGCTAGCCTGAACGGGAACGCCTTGGTATGGTTCTACACCCTCAGCGAAGGGTCGATCAGGAATTTTAGGGTCTTGGAGGATATCTTCGCCACGAAGTACATCCACCAGAGGAAGAGGATGCAATGCGTCACTTCCCTCTTGAATGTCAAGCAGACGAAAGGAGAATCACTTCGGGACTACATGACCTGCTTCAAGAAGGCGGTCGCGCAAGTCGACCATTTGGAATAATGTACGGCTCTTCGTTGTACAAGTCGGTGTGCTAGTGGGGTCTCGGGCACACGAGGTTCTAGTGGTCCGAAACCCATCCCGGCTTGAAGATGCGTACCAGACGCTTGAAGAACGCATCCGAGTTGAGGAGGCTATATCAGCTCGGGCCGAGCCCACTAAAGTAAAGGTCAACGAGGTGGGGTCTTCTGTCGGAAAAGGAGGAGGAAAGAGAGACTAGTCGAATACAAGAGATCGGAGAAGAGAGAGATTCAAAAAATAGAAGGCCGATGGGTCGAGAGAATATACACCATTGAACGATAAGAGATCAATTATCCTAGAGAGAATCCGGGAGAAGGGTTGCTTCAAGACCCCTAAGACAACTTATGTCGATCAGCCCGACAAGCCGTTTTGCGCATACCACAGGGCAAGAGATCACCCCACAGATGAATGTTATGCCTTGATGAATCTACTGCAATACTTGGTGAACCAAGGGCACCTCGACCACTTTGTGGGTCGAGAAGACGGGGAGGAAGAAGAGGCTGACCCGAGGATCGATCGGGAGGATAGAAGACAACCGAGAGGTGTGATCAATATGATTTACATCGTATCGACCGACACCCGGAACGCTCACTGAGAAAAAATTAGGAGGACTATGAGCATCCGAGAAGTGATGGAGGTCTTGACTGACACCAGGATGGTGATGCCTGAGACGATAGTCGACCTATCCCTGAGAATGAAGGTATGGTTCTCTAATCGAGATCTGGAACAGGTGGTTGGTCCTCACGACGACGCCTTGGTCATCTCCCTCGATATAGGAAATTTCTCCGTCAAGAGAATCCTCGTAGATTGTGGCAGCTCCGTTGAGATCATGTTCAAGTCGGCTTTTGACAACATGAGCATTAGTCGGACCGCTTTAGAACCCTCCAGAGCTACAATCTATGGATTCAATGGGGCCGCCTCAGAACCGATAGGAGAAATCGTGTTACCGATATCGGCAGGGCCGGTGACGTTGATGACGAGATTTCTGATAGTCGATTCTCTGGTCAGCGTACAATGTTATAATGGGAAGGCGATGGGTGCACGGCATGAAGGCAGTACCATCAACCTATTATCAGACAATCCGATTCCCCACACCTTCGGGATTGTATGAGATCAGAGGAGACTAAGGGGCGGCTTAGAGATGTCAAGCTGCCATGATCAGAGACGGGCGGAACGCCCATTCGACGAAAGATAAACAAGTCGGCCCCTCGACCAAATAACAATCATAGTCGGCTCTTGATTCGGTGCCTGCGAGGGGCAAAAGCATAGAGGAGATTGAGCCAATGGAGCTACGGGGTGAGGGGGAGAGGAAGATCACATATATCGGTTCTGAGTTGAGCTGAGAAGAGAAATAGTTGACAACAGACTTTCTGAGAAAGAATGCTGACATGTTCGCATGATCAATGAATGATATGCTGGGTATAGATCCCAACGTGATAAGCCACTGACTAAACGTGAAAGAAGGGTCAACCCCGGTCAAACAGAGAGTCCGAAGAATTTCACCAAAAGTGACAATGACGGTAACTGCTGAGGTCGACCGACTGGCCGAGGCGGGGATCATCGAGGAAGTTCAATGTCCCGAATGGATAGCCAACATAGTTGTCGTACCAAAGAAAAATGGGAAGGTCAGAGTTTGTATCGATTTCACGGACCTGGACAGATTCTATCGGAAAGACAGTTACATCATGCCCCGAGTTGACGAATTAGTGGATCGGACGGCCTGTTTCGAGATGTTATCTTTCATGGACGGCTACTCGGGGTATAACCAGATACTGATGCATGAAAGCGATCGAGAGAAAATAGCATTTTATACTGACTGATGAACTTTTTACTTTCGGCGCATGCCTTTCGGTCTGAAAAATGCTGGAGCCACATATCAAAGGTTGATGGAGAATATGTTCCTAGATAAACTCGAAAAAATGATGGAAGTCTACATCGATGATATGTTGGTGAAAAGCATCAGTCGGCAACACCACCTAGAAGATCTGGAGGAAACTTTCTGAGTACTGAGAGAGTATCGGATGAAATTAAACCCGGAAAAGTGCACATTCGGGTTGTCGTCAGGGAAATATCTTGGTCACAACGTGACTAAGAGAGGAATCGAGGTGAATCCGGATCAGATCCGAGCACTCTTAGACATGCCGAATCCGAGTAACAAGAAACAAGTACAAAAGTTGGCCGGGATGGTAGCGGCTTTGAACCGATTCATCTCGAAATCATCAGACATGTGTCGACCACTATTCCACATTCTCAGAAAGCAGAGCATGTTTGAGTGGACAGAGGAATGTAGCAAGGCTTTCCAGAGTCTGAAGGAGTATCTCGGAAAGGCCCCCATCTTGTCGAAACCAGAGCTAGAGGAACAGTTGTCATTATATATCGTCGTCTCGGACTGTGCTCTAAGTTCGGTGCTAATCCGCGAAGAAGAAGGCAAAGAGGGACCGGTGTACTTCCTGAGCAAGACCCTCCTAGATGTCAAGACTTGATATACGCGGATTGAGAAGGCTGGATTAGCTCTAATGTTCTCGGCGTACAGACTAAGACCCTACTTTCAAGCACATCCTATCGTTGTGATCACAAACCTTCCGTTGAAAAATGTGCTGACAAAATTTGAGAAGTCAGGGAGGATGGAGAAATGGGCAGTCGCCTTGGAACAATATGACATCACTTATAAGCTGAGGACAGTCGAGAAATGGGCAGTCGCCGACTTTCTAGCCGACTTCCCTGTTGAAGATCCACTCTGGGAGGAAGATCAGGAGTCGGAGCAAAATGAGGAAGAGATGGAAGATGTTACAATTGCCGAACTTCGGATGGCAAGCGAAGTCGGAGTAGAAGATGTTACAATTTTCAGTAATTCTCAACTGGTCGTCAACCAGGTGAACGGTTCCTTCGTGACAAGGAACGAGAGGATGGCGAAGTATCTGGAGGTTATCGGACGGGTTATGGGACAGTTCAAAACAGCCAAGATCCACCACACGAACATGGGAGAGAACCAACATGCCAATGCCCTGGCATATGTGGCCGCCATGCTAGGAGGGACTGAGAAAAGAACCATCTCCATTGAATTCCAAAGTAGCCCGAGCATAGAACTAGAAGACGTAGAGATGGAAACTTGCAACCAAGCAGAGACGACCAATACCTGGATGACTCCTATAATAGCATATCTGGTCGGCGGGATTAGGAATCCCGATCGAAAAATGGCTAGATGGATAGAACAGAAAGCCCGTCGCTATCAGATGCTCGGGGGCGAGTTATACCGGGATTCGGCCAGAAGGCCATTGTTAAAATGCATAACCCAGGAACAAGCTTAACTTATCATGGCCAAGATATATGAGGGAGAATGCGGTAACCATTCAGGAGGACGATCATTGACCCACAAAGCATGGGCTTAGGGCTATTACTTGCCATATATGCAGGAAGATGCAAAGAAGTACGTCAGAAAATACGAGAAGTGTCAAAAACATGCTCCGACTATCCGAGGACCAGCTGCGAAGCTGAACCCCGTGGTTAGTCTATGACCGTTTGCACTTTGGGGGTTAGATATCGTCGGCCCTCTACCCATGGCCCCAGGAAAAAGGTAGTTATTGCTGGTAGCAACCGACTACTTTACGAAATGGGTGGAAGTCGCGGCCCTACAACAGGTCCGAGAGCAAGAGGTGGAGAAATTCCTTTGGGAGAAAATTATCACCAGATTCGGCCTCCCTTATGCGTTCATCTCGGACAACGAGTCACAATTCCGAGGACGGAAGGTAAAAAACTTCTACAAAAGGTTTAATATTAAATAATTGTTCTCGGCGCCCATGTACCCACGGGGAAATGGACAGGCGGAGGGCTCGAACAAGACTATCGACGAAAATCTGAAAAGACGGCTAGAAAGTGCTAAAGGGATGGGCCAAGATACTATACAGTGTCCAATGGGCCTATTGGACTACACCACGGACCGGGAATGGAGACTCCCCATTCGCATTGGCATTCGGCATGGTGGCAATCATCCCATCCGAGATGGTTGTTAACACCTCTTGGCACATGTCGGTAGAAACCAAAGTCGGCTTCCAAATACAGAAGTTCGACATTGATATGACAGAAAAAAGAAGGGAGTCGGCTAGAATAAAACTGGAGAGCTATCATCAGTCTCTGAAGAGATGGTATCAACGGAAGGTAAAGCCTAGGAGCTTCCAACAGGGCGATCTAATTTTACTGAAAGTATTCCCGAATACCTGATAAAAGAACGCCGGGAAGTTAGCTATGAATTAGGAAGGACCCTACAGAATTAGAAAAGTTGGCGTTGGAGGGAGTTACTACTTGAAAACCCTAAACGCCAAATTCTTCGAAAAGCCATAGAATGTACAAAATTTGAAAAAGTTTATCAATAAAGGCAACCCTATGAACGGACTAAAGATTTATGTATTGGCTTCAGCCATCCGAATGAACTGGACTGGCTTTGGCCGTCCAACCGAACGGGACTAGCTTCAGCCGTCCAAAATGAACGTGACTGAATTCGGCCGTCCAACTAAATGGGACTGGCTTCGACCATCCAAATAAACTGGACTGGCTTCGGCGGTCCAAAATGAACGGGACTAGCTTCGGCTGTCCAAATAAATGGGACTGGGTTCAGCTGTCCAAACCGAACGAGTTTGGCTTCAGCCATTCGAATGAATGGGACTGGCTTCGGCTTTCCAACTGAATGGGATTGGCTTTGGCTGTCCAACCAAATGGGACTGGCTTCGGCCGTCCAACCAAACGAGACTGGCTTCGACCATCCATACAAATGGGACAATGAATAAATATAAATAAAACGGATGTTAAAACATAATGAAGAGAGCAAAGGCAGATACGTCGGCTACACGGCCATAATAATGCATAACAATACATCAGCCAAACGGCCATAATAAACACAATTTCAAAAACATACAATTATAAAACAATCACAAGTTGCGAAGATAACAAGCATAAAACAGATAATGTATGCATAATCTGTCAATCGAAGGCCTAAACATAAATAACAATAAAAAGCATTAAGGCCAATCGAATGGCTTGAAAGTATTTAAAGTGTTAAGAGAGTATTAAAATGTATACGGCCAATCGAAGAGCCAAAAGATAATGTATAACGGCCACACGACCAAGAGAAAAAAATAGGAGAAGGCCAACGGCCGAAAACTGAACCTAGTCATCAGTAACGATCTCCAAAGCCGGGAGCTCGGGTGTCGGGACTTGAGGTGCCGGAACTTCAGGTGTCGTGACGTCAGGTGCCGTGACCTCAACGATTTCTAGCCCAGCATGTTCGACTGCTTGAGCAAGGGCAGTCAGACCATTGGCTAGCTCGTCTCTAGCAACCGTTGTCCGGGGAATCGACGGAACATCACGGGTCTTCAAGAGCTTCGAGATCTCGCATCGGGCTTCATCCCGCTGACGTTTGTACTTGTCAGCATGAGCGGCCCATTTGGTGATGATGTCATTGGCATGAGCCTCGAGTTTGGCCCAGAGCACGGCCTCCTTCTCGACCTCCATCTCGGCCTCAAACTCCTTTCGAAGGCCAGCCTCCTCTTCTCGAGCTCTCGGATTATCCCTGACAGGCGATGCTTCTCAACGTTGGCATCGTTAAGCTCTTTGCAGGCGTGCTCATTTTGAGCCGAGAGCTCCTTCTCAGCAGCCTTTACAGCCGCCAACTCGCTTGAAGAGCCTCCTTCTCGGCCTATAAAGTCTTGGTCTCCTCGGTGAACTGAGTGAACATCGTTGGGAATGAGTTGAGAGTCTGAAAATTAAAAAGAATGTTAGAACGAATAATGATGAGAATGATAACGATAACGAAAGGAAAAAGTTAACGTAATGATAGAAGAAATTACCAAAGCCATGCCTTGGTAGAAATTATCTACGACAAAGTCCATGGGGGCCCGCATGAATGTGCGATCATCCGTCGGGGTGCGACTAATGTCGTCGATGATCTGAGTAACAGTCGCGTCCTTCACCACGCTCTGGTCGACTTTGATCGGCACGCCGTCCCTAGACTTATAGATGGGCTTCCAGTCTGGGGCTACCCGAGCTGAGCGAGGATTGACTCCGGAGTTGGATCCTCGGATGACGAAGCCCCCGGCTGCACGAGGCCGAGAGGGAGGTGGGGGAGCAACGGATGATTTCCTCACTTGTCGGGGAGTCGAAGCCGCGGTTGAAGTAGGTACGGCCTGGACGACCTAAGGAGGGGCCGGTGGAGAACTGGAGGCCCCAGCATCTCGGAGGTGCTTTGCAGCAGCTCGAGGAAGTGCCTCCCCGTACCGCTTTCGGGAGCAAGCCAGAACCTTCATAAGGGGGAGAGGAGTCGGCTATAGGACCAGAGATGTTCAGTCTCGTCATCTCTTGGGTGTGAAGAAGGTCCCGAAAATACTGCTCGGAGAGGAGGGGTTCGACAGTCGGGTTTTCTCCGATAGAAATATTCGAAAGACTACACCAAATAAGAGAACGCAGGAGGTAATGGACGATGAAACGGGCGACTAAGAGATCCAGACGAGGATGAATCAAAGTCTACAGTAATAATGTTCTAAGTTGGGTGTACCTCGGACACGTCTTCGGCGGCCTGGGAATCAATCGGGGTGCCGAAAAATTTCAGAGAAAAGTCGGCTTCAGGGGAGGCCTGGGGAATTGGCTCCTCCCCTTGAGACCCCACTTGATCCTCTGCCTCTCGAGCTTGACTCTCGAGGATGAATCTTCGCCTCTCAGCTTTGGTGAGAAGCCGGTAAGTCAGCTCAGAGTCGGGCACCCTCTCTTGTAGCTCTTCCTCTGAAGGGGGTTGAGCCTCGAAATGGTAGCCTCGTTCATTAAGTTCGACGAGGCGCTGTTAGACGTTGGACGGGAGTGTCCGAAGAGCAATGCACAATGGAAGGATAGCCTTGGGAAGTCCCTAAGACGAGTTGTCGGGACGAGCTGCATGAAAACAAAAAGGTCATTAGTCAAGATATTGTATTGATATCACTCAGAAAGATAGAAGAGAGGCCCAGGAAGTATCTCGAACCCCAAAGTTCCTATTGGCAAGTGGGGCCCATGGTCGCCAGGCCCTCTTTCCCATGCGCTCGAGACAAAAAGAGGAAAACGTTGCCACCCCTTGTCACTATCTTGGATGGCCTCTAGAATGGGGACCATGCTTGGCCGAGTGGCCAGGAAGTATAGAGGAGACCCGCAGGTCTCAGAATCGCCCCTCTTGGACTTCAGAACCACCTTGATGTAGTGTTGACGACAGACATCGTCCAAGGTGATTGCTCGGCCCCAGTATGTTCGTATACGATCCAACGCCTGAAGAGCACACCAAAAGTTACCAGACATCCGGTCTGGGGCTACTCAATAAAAGTTAGGAGTTCACGGGCAAATGACGAAAGAGGGAGAGAGAGGCCGGCATCTAGCTGGCCGACTATAATGCAGATGGTGTCGGGGTGAATCACTGTGTGGTGAGAGTAGCGAGTACAAGAGGGGACATAACGAAGACTAACGTCACTGAGAATTCTATAACATTCCCGGACGTACTCCAAGTAGGGACTGACTTGAGACTCAGTGTCGGAGTCTCGGAGAGAATGACTATCGGAGGATGAGGTAGCCGACATAACGAAAAATTTACTAAAGTGAGAGAGTACCTCGGAGCAAGATATCCGACTAAAAAGATATGGGATTCGAGTGATCCTAGTAAAAGTGCCGAGTAAGCCGAGAAGGTCAAGAGCAAGAAGAAAATGAAAATCGCAGAAGAGGATTTTACAACAGATAAAAGTAAGAATGAACAGTGGAGATCTATTTATACTGTGAGGGTAATTATGATTTTCGACAGCATGTACGGATATTGATGGGACGTCTGGAGAACTGCCAGTATGAACCAATGAGAGAATGACACGTGGCATTGGCATTTAATACCGGGTCAAATCGAAGAGACGTCGCCGAAATACGAAGCGACGGAGAAAGGATAGCATGACACGTGTGAACCTTCTCAGGATTCGTGTAGTGGGCCCATAGTCGGGCACTCCACGAACCCCGAGAGGGGGCGATTGTAGGGGGTATTTTCATACGGTACACGTGGTTTCTTAAAATGATTTGGCCCATAATACTTTGACCGAATGTCTGACTTATGCACAACGACGATTTGGCCGTCGCGATAATGGATAACAATGAATGTCTAGCCAACTATATTTGGTTGGCCGACTCTAGCACAATGATGGGTTGGCAGACTTTATATTGACGAAGATTTGGTTGACTAGGCCGACCCGTACACAATGAAAGGTTGACCGTCTTGGGATGAGGAAGTGCTGATCGATTAGAACATTATGAAGGTCACGGCTAGTCGGCCAAATGGAAAGCAGAGCCTGAGCAACGAACGGGAAACAACCACCTATTGTACTTCCCAAGCAAAACAACGATCTACAACATGTCACATATAAGACAAAGATATCCAGATTGATTGGTACAACCTCTATCATGCTCTTGGACACGTAAGGGGTCACACATCCTATGAATAGAAAGCTACAGTAAGAGGGAAAGCAAGCAATCTAGGGGAAGAGGTGGGGAAGGAAAGATTGGAGAGGGTTTAGAAGAATTCTGACTTAAACATCGGAGGCTCTATGGTGGATTTCCCACCAACGGAGTTGTTTTACAGGTAGCGTCGGACGTGTTGGATAAGAAGGCGGGCTAGCTGGCAAGCTTATCAGATTACTCGGGAGTAGAGACGATCACCTCGAGTCAGACATCTGCTTGGTCGGCGGATCAGTTGAATCAGGCTGATTTAGAGGATATCTGATCTAGTGCGTATTTCAAGGGGGGTGTGGAATTTTTCCCCTACAGTCACTTAATTCAATCGGGGCTATTTCGTGTTCCCATTTTACTAACTAGATGTCAGTTACGAATTTTTAACAATTTCTTATTTTGTTTCAAGTTTTTCTTCTATTTGTAAAATAGAACCTATCTAAATTATTTGATAGAAAAATAATAAATTTTGAATACTATAAAATATAATAATCATTTCTTAGATTTCGTTTTGAATTGACCCCCAAATTATGCGATTAAGTTAGACAAAAATTAACCAATTGAGTTTTGTCGATCATTTTTAGTTAATTACGGATACTTACAAAATCACTAAAATAATATTAAACATCATTTTTTGACAAAAGTTCATTTATTAAAGTTGTTTGTCCTTATTTATAAAACAAAACCCTTGAAGGAAATAATTATTCAACATTATTTAATTTTTGACAAAAAAGTAACGGTTTTCTACCGAATCGCGAAAATTATTTCTCAAAACACTATCAAATGAATGTTTTGGCTTAATTGCTTTCTAGGCTCATCACCCTAAATGTTCGACACAACGCTGATGGCCCAGAACAAGTAAAAACTATGAAGTTGCGGATGTATTTCTGTTTTCTTGTTTGCTCATTAGGTCTAATAAAGAAGGGATCGAAAATGAAATTCACACAAATGACAAATTCTTTATCAAAAAGTCAATGCATCGGACCATTGACCTATCGACGTAGTCAACTTTTTGACCGACTTCATCCTTACTGTCCAACTAAAATGTAAAACAAAACTATAGAACCACCGTAAAAGTCTAATTAGTGGGAACTTTTTTGCCTCCCGAATGCTGACGACTTCATGCAAATCAAGAGCCCTCAATTAATACATTGGGGAGGTTTTCATCAATTCAACTGGGGTTCATCACTAGGTATCGATTAATGAACTTTTATGTGGTAGGCATAATTTTCTTTTATTAACATGCCATATTTTGTATTGAACCAAACAAAGAAAAATCATGTTAGACGGTGATCCTTATAATCCTATCTATACAATTTTTTAAAGCCCATAAGCAATCACTTTGTTGACTATTGAAAGTGGGTAATCAGATCAAACGTCCGGATATAACCCACTAATGTGATGCATCAGTTATATCGACTAGCATTAGGAAAATGTTTTTTTGCTGCAGATCACTCTCTATGCAACATCTTTGCGTGCTTGCTTAAAACGGGTCATGTGGCCCACTTTCGAGTCCATTGATCCATGAATGATTGGCTCACCTCTTGATGGACCTCCATATGATGATCAGCTTGGTTGGTGATCTATAGCAATTCGATTATATACTCAAAAAAGAATGCTTCATCCAACGGCTAGAGATCATGTATAAATACGGTGTACAGATACATCGAGATGGTGGACCTCTCATTCATGGGTTGCTGGGCCCACAAACAGTGTGCCACATAATGCTTTATTATGCACCCCCACAGCCCCAAAGGAAAAGAAGGCTACCCCTCAGCGTAAATTTTCTCCCTTGTGGAAGGTTCTGAGTATTCAAAGTTCAGACTTCCACCTTGGATGGCACACACATAAGGTCCGCAACCGAGATTAAGTGGTTCCCATTTCCCATTCAAAGACCTCCAAGGCAATTATAATCTACGACACTTTTCTACACACGAGACTAATTGTCTATCAAAAATTCAATAGATCAATAGTTAACATCATTGGACCCAGTCGATTTTTTGAATATTTCAAAATTAACGTCACATCCTCAGTCCCATAATTACGGGCCATCGGATTCCAGTCTCTTGGGATTCAAGCATTATTTGGCATACGTAAATACAATGGGTAGAAATCTTATATCAGGTTGATTTCTTATCTACGGACAGACCAAAGGGTGGGCCAATCATCCATTCGGTCAGTAGAACTTCAGTCCATTGAATTACGTATTGCAACATTCGGGACCCAGTAGATAAAGAGTGAAGAATCTCTCATCAAAATAATTTTTGTGGTTAGGCGGCCTGAATGCATATCAGCATATATGAACATGATTGGCCCAGGCCCGCCAATCACCTGTTGAATATTTATAGATACAAGGTTAAAAAAAGACTAATCATTTATAGAAAAGTCAAAAGATCAAATGATCTATTAGTGAAGAGATGGTTCACTAAATGATTATCAGGCAATCTCTAATGGTTGCATGAAGTCATTCTCCACACTATATGGACCGGTTACATCACTAGTTGAAAAATTGGATGGTTCACCTAGCAAAACTTCAGTCTCCTCGTGGTTTTGTTGCACCCATGGATGCTCTTGGAACATTCTCAATTTGTCCAACTCTGCTGCTACTTCCTTCATTGTAGGCCTCTCTTCCCCTTTTAGCTTTAGGCATCTCCTTGCTAGCTCAGCAACTGCCAGTAGTTGTTCGTTGTCCCCCTCATTCAAGACTCGATCATCAAGAATATGGAAGAGACGATTTTCTTTGATTGAAGACATGAAATACATAGCCAAGTTTCTATGTTCTTCAAATCTTTCTAATGAAATTGGCTTCTCCCCAGTTAGAAGCTCCACAAGAACAACACCAAAGCTATAAACATCGCTTTTCTCAGTTAATTGCCCTGTTTGAAAACATTCTGGATCCAAGTATCCTAAAGTCCCTTGAACGAGTGTAGTCATTTGAGTTTGATCAAGAGGAACCAACCTTGAAGCTCCAAAATCAGATACTTTTGCAATGTAACTATCATCTAATAGTATGTTGGCAGACTTGACATCTCTATGAAGGACCGGTATGGAGTGTGCTGAGTGCAAATAAGCAAGTGCTCCTGCGGTTTCTGAGGCGATCCTTAAGCGGTAACCCCAGGAAATGGTAGTTGTGTTGCTCTCATTCTGGATGTGCTGGAGGAGAGTACCATTGGAAACGAATTCGTAAACTAACACAGGAACTTCAGTCTCTAAACAACAACCCAGAAGCTTTACCACATTTCGGTGGTTTATTTGAGAAAGAATGTCCACCTCATTTATGAACTGCGTAATTTGGCTCTGATCCATTAATTTGGACTTTTTAATGGCTACAACTCTCTTATCTGGTAAAATTCCTTTGTACACTGTACCATAGCCTCCCTGGCCAAGAACTCGACTCTCATCATAGTTGTTGGTTGCTCTTTTTAAGTCTTGTACAGTAAAAATCTTGGCAATATCTGAAACACCTGTACGTGAAGAGATTTGTTGTTGCAACAGTAAACCGCCATTTTGTAAGAAGAATTTCTCTCTGAGTTTGATCAGCCTTCTTTGCTTGAGTGCCCAGTATAACAAGTAACTGGAAATAATTAGAAACAAAGAGCCTAGACCAATACCTGCAAAGATAACGAGTTAGAAGAGGTTCAATATAATTCCCTTTCAACCAAAAAGACTTTTATTCCATTTGGTCATGGGCCCACCCAAAAAATAATGAGCTATGTGTGACCATGAGAGTCCTGTGCATCGACTGCATCCGAAGACCTCGACATCTTATTTTTTTTCCTAGTTTATGTGCTCTTAGACACAAACACCCCTATAATTGTAGCGAAGGAATGAAAACATAAAAGGATTGATCCAAATCCTAACATTTATATATCATCTACGATCCCTTACCTAGAACGAGGTGTATCACTGGAAATGATTTAGTATCACGTGTGCAGCCGGTTCCTTGATCTATTTTACCGTCACCATGGTAGCCAGGTTTACAAGAGCATTGAAAATCCCCAGGGGTATTTGTGCAAATGGCATCCACATGGCAGGGTATGTTGTTTGTGTCGCCACACTCGTTAATATCTTGACAAAATGCCCATCACCAGGAGAAGAAAGAGAAACCATGTTAGCTAAGTTGAAATCAAATTATGAAAGCACTCAACATCCAACAAACTTAATTTTGTTCGTGGTTTTGATACATGTAAAACACCTCGAACTTGAAAGTAATTAGTATTTAGTAATACCCCTTGACCTAGTCTAACTGTGACTCAGGCTAAAACGTGACTTGCATTAGGTGCACCTATGAAAGGACTAAAATATCAGATACAGCCAAGGTTTAAAGGAGGCCGTTTTAACGGTTAAACGGACTGGGGGCGTTACCGTTTAAACGGCCGTTAAAACGGATTGAAACGGTCAGGGGTAAAAATGGAAAAAAGTGGATTTTAACGGACTGAAACGGAAAAAAACGGAAAAAGTGGCGCTGAAATTCAAATTTTGAAAATTGAAAATTAAAAAAAAAAAACGAAATTTAATGGATTTAAACGGATTTTAACCGAAATTAAATGGATTTTAACGGAATTAAACGGTTTTAAGACCATTTTTTTCACAAATTTTTTCAAAATTAAACGGCTGTTTAAACGATTTTAACGGCCATTTTTTCAAAACTGATAAAACGTGTTTAAATGGTTTAAACGGAAATGGTCTTGGGGTGTTACCGTTTAAACGGCTGTTTTTAAAACCATGGATACAGCGTTAATATTGCGTTGTACAAGCCTACAAGTCATCTTTTAAAAAGACGTGTTGAATAAGTCAAAGGATCAAGGATCAAAGTTTCGGGATCGGCCGTTGGATCGGACCCCTCCGATCACGAGTTGGATCGCCTGGATCGGTTGGATCGGTCCGATCCACTGTGATCCCGAGACGAGAAAAAAAAATCCCAAAAAATACAAAAAATTGCAGAAAAATTAAAAAATTTACAGAAAAATCAGAAAAAATCACAAGAATGTAGATCTATGTGTTTCCCCCAAAACTCGCCAGATTTCCCCCAAAACTCACCGGATTTTCAACCCAACTCGAAGAAATTTGAACCAAGACCTTCGATCTTCATAGATCTATGTGCTTCGAAGGTAGATCTATTATTTTCAACTATTTTTAGGTTCTAAGAAGGGTTGGGGGAGAAAAGGGGAGAGGAAAACGAGTGAAAAGATGAAAAAAAATCAAGTTTTTATAACATCATCGCCGCTGGTTCAACTCGCCGAGTTGGATCGGTTTAACTCGTTTGGATCGGGCGATCCAACCGATCTAGAATTTTGGATCGGACGATCCAGTGCGATTCGAGACAAACATTGGATTTTTGTCTCGGATGCCTCCGATCCCGGTCTGGATCGCCCGATCCAACTCGGTATCGCCCGAGACTTCGAACCATGCAAAGGATACTCCTGAAGTTTGAAAATATAATGGGTTATTATTAAAAAAAAATTTTCTCAAGGGCGTTGCAAAAATACCAAAAGATATTGTACTCGAGAGTCCAGGCTATTGGCCTTTGGATTGAAGAGATCCACGCAGTTGTTGCCTCGTACACTGCGGATCTCTTGAATCCAGTGATCGAATGGCTTGAAACCGAAGATTTGTTTTTTCCCCTAAACCGGTTAGCTAAGCTACCTTTGGCCGTAGAAAATAAACAAGTTAATTACCTTGGCATCCTTGCGAGAGATAAGGGTTCCCTTGGTAACCCTTGTTGCAGTAACACCGATATCCAGGGCCATTGGTGGAGTCGACGCAAGAACTTAGTGAGCCGCCGCAAGCGTAAGACGCTGGGTCTCCTATTTGAGCTTCTTCACATGTTTCATTTCCAATTGCCCAGTCCAGCACCACCGGAAGTTTATTTCCATCGATGTAACCATCAGTAACGAACTCCGATAAGTTTTTGGGAACTAAGGAGAGATCCGATGCTTTGAAAGTGAACCACTCTTCATCAGCTAGGAAGGCATAGCTGCAGGGGTTGTAGTCCAAGGAATTACTATGGTTGTATCTGCTTTCGAGACTCATCTGATACGCCGGAAGTCCTTGAGGTATGGGGATCTGGCAACAACCAGCACCCAAGCAAGAATCATCTTTCAAACTTGTCTTGTTGTAGCAAAACGACATGCACCCGCTCTCGAAGTTTTCTTGAAAAGTACTGAAGTATACGATGGTGTCACAACCAATGGCCACGAGCTTGTTGCGGGTGAATGAATACCTGAAAGGGCTAAACCACAAACTGCCCCAGCTAATGTAATTGTTTACCGGATTGGAAAATCTCACCCCCTGAGAGTTATAACAGATGCTAATATGCTGACCGTTGATGAGCGCTTGGGCGTCGAGTGATATATTTAGAATCTCAATGGCATCAATAGACAGGAAGGGTCGGTTGCCTTCACATGTTATATTGTACCAGAAATTCAAATAACATCCTTCTCCGATGCCGAACGGGTAAGGAATGCTTACGTCGTTTCCACAGGTTTCTCGGCAACCAGGCAAGGCTAGAGATGTCGTTGTTACCGCAGTTGGCCGAAATAACAAGAGTAGAAGAAGCAAAAGGAATAGCGGAACTGTGGCTCCACTCCTTTCTTCCATCTTTTTCTCTTTTTTTTGTTTGAGAGGAGGTTGATAGTACAACATAAGTGAGATTTCTTTCCTTTAAGGAGGCCGACAGCAACACAATTTGAATTTTAAAGTTTGGACTTTGGAGTTTACATGGAAAGTAGGTGAGGCTAGCACCTCTCCGTTTGAGAAGTTCCCTTGACCATGGTTTTAAAAACAGCCGTTTAAACAGTTTTAACGGCCGTTTAAACGGTAACACCCCAAACCCGTTTCCGTTAAAATTGTTTAAACACGTTTTATCATTTTTGAATTAAATGGCCATTTTTTTTAACGGCGTTAAAATCGTTTAAACAGCCATTTAATTCTGAAAATTTTGTGAAAAAAACAGCCTTTAAATCCATTTAATTCCCATTAAATTCTATTTTTTTTTATTAATTTTCAAATTTCAAATTTCAAATTTTGAATTTCAGCACTATTTTTTCCGTTTAATCTGTTTAATTCCATTTTTTCCATTTTTTTTTCATTTTTGCCCCTGGCCGTTTCAATCTGTTTAAACGGTAACGCCCCCATGTGATTGAAGAGATGGTTAGATCAATAAACACCCCTAGTTGTTGAAAAAGTTTTAGTTTATTGATAAACTTCAGTAATTAATTACATAGACCTACTCAAAGCTCTTATATAGAGCATTACAAGAGTCCTATAGGTAGGAAGGAAATCCTATAATCTCTCAATCAAATCTAATCTTAATGAGATCAAATCTAATCCTAATTGATACTTATCAAGTTCGTAGAAATACAGTGCATCTCACTATACTCTAATAGTTGCGTGCTAGCCGTTGGATATAGTATGACGTTGTTATTTCCAAATCCAACAGTGGAGTTACTATTAGACTAACATCGTTATTATGATGTTTTCCCTTCTTTCATTGTCTCTCGCTCCAAGAATAGAGAAACAAATTCACAATTGAAGAAAACTCAGCCTCCGAGGGATAAAACTTTGATGACCGGGCCCTGTCATCAAGGGAGATGACAGGGCAGCAGATCTTGGCATGCGTATTTTGTACGGTGGACCACCTCGGCCTCACCACACATGTACCCAGGTAAGTACTTGGGTGCTTTTTTTTCAAAACACTCACCTGTGTACGTGTGCTGTGATGCCAAGGTTATCCGTCCGTACAAAATACACGTGTCGAGATCTGCTGCCTTGTCATCTCCCTTGATGACAGGGCCCTGTCATCGAAGTTTACTCGGCTCCGAGTACCCCCTTTTCTGACTCCTATCGGTAATCCTGTGCTCAGCCGTGGAATTCGCGAATCCAATGGTGGTTGAGTGTTGGCAAAAAGTGAATGCACCAACTCAACGTTATTGATTACCGTTGGATTCTCTGATTTCTCGGAATCCACGGCCCAGCATAGGACTCCCGAGAGGGGTCAGAAAAGGGGGTCCCGTGAGCCCGACCTTTGAAGAAATAAGCCCTGTAGTGAAAATACAAAATAACCACAATACGTGGCACACTGGCACCTCATCTTCTCCTGGTGGAAGTGAAATAGTGGGGTCTTTCATTTCAATTCTGCAGTCGTTTTATTATACAGAGAAATGTGTAGGCTCCCGGACATCACAAAATAATGATCCAACCTGTGAGCCTGTCTAAGGTTTTGATGGATGGATATCAAAATGTGTGGTATAATTACTCGTAAATGTCCCTAGCATTGAACACGTCCAGTCAACATTTAACATGGCCAACAAATGGTCAAAAGAGGCTAACGGTCCTATCTATTGACTTTTCAACACACTTTAGTCTCCGAGGAAAACGCAATAGATTCTTTGTTAGAAGATCGAAGGATAAGTTTTTGGTTAGGGCGTGTTTGATTGCAAAGAAAAATTTCCTCAGAAAATACATCTTGGAAATACCTTAAAGGGCTGATTGATTGCAACTGAGAACAAATATTTCAATCTTGTGAGAAAATAAAGGCGTATTTTCAGGTGGAAATGAATTCTCACCTATCTGATGGGAAATGAATTCCGAGGTTAGTGAGGAAAATTATCCAGATTTAAATGGCTTGATAGGGAAAATTATACAGATTTATAATGTCTATCTAACAAGGGACAGTTGTGTTTTCCCAAGGAAAATGCAATTTTCCCACTTGGCAATCAAACACGCCCTTAGGCTGTGTTTGATTTCAAGGAAAATTTTTCCGAGAAAATAAATGGCTGATTGATTGCAATTGAGAACACATATTTCAAGCATGTGAGAAAAAAAAGGTGTATTTTCAGGTGGAAATGAATTTTCACCTATCTGGATGAGAAATGAATTCCGGGCTTAGTAGGAAAAATTATCCAGATTTAAATGGCTTGTTAGGGAAAATTATACAGATTTATACTGGCTATCTAACAATGGACAGTTGTGTTTTCCTAAGGAAAATGCAATTTTTCCACTTGGCAATCAAACACGCCCTTAGTGATTTCAAACTTTTGTATCTTTGTATACCAAATAATAGTAAAAAATGCTTAAATTCCCCGATTAAAAAACAACCAATGAAAAAAAAGACTCCAATCCAACATTTAGAAATCATTAATCAGGCTAATTTTTGGTCTCTACGTCCATTTAGGTTGTGCCAAACATCCATATGGTCAGAAATCTTTAAAATTATGCCACGTGCTCATATTGTGGTCTGTTGGCAACTTTGCACGGATGTGGTTAAGCAAAGTTGTAATCCATCTTTACCATTAGTGGCTTCACAATAATATTGTTGGAGAGTACATAAGAGTTATGTTTGGCCGCCCACCTCAACTCAGTTGCTAAATCCTCACAACATTGGCACTCCTTACTTCTTTCTCTAACAAAGGGGAGAAAATGATCAAATAGAGGGATACAGATTTGTCAGAGAAGATGAAAATAGGTGCGCAAATGTTGCTGTTTTGGCTCACAATCTTATTGTTACGGGTAGCAACAACAGCAGCTAGCATCACAAATAGCCTCTGAACCAGCCTGGTGTGCCAAACATGCATTGGAAAGTCACGAGGCTTCCAGCCTCATGTGGACGTCTTCGGAGGGCCCAGACAGTTGGACCGTCGTGCTCGACATCGATGTTGTGTATATCCTTATGACCATTAATATATAATGTAGACCTAAGAGGGAGTTTTCTGATGGCAACGTTGCTCTGATCCGAAATCAAAAGTTGACTTGGAGTCAAGAATGTTGTTTCCCAGAGAGCATAGTGACGAAAGTTCGGATGTGGGTGATAGTTCGATGTGGGTGTGTGGTCCCCAATCAGGGGATGCCATATTTACATAGAAGAGATGTCTTACTAATTAGATGGTTTAGATCAATAAGCACCCCTCGTTGCGTGCTAGCCGTTGGATAGAGTACGACACAGTTATTTCCAAATCCAACAGGTGGAGTTAGTATTAGAATAACACCGGGGAGTAAGATGTCTTTCCCGTCTCTCACTGCAAGAACAAAGGAGCAACAAATGGACAATTAATTTGAAGAAAGGCTCAGGCCCTAAGGACCCCCGTTTTCTGACCTCTCTCGGGACACGACTCCCGAGAGGGGTCAGAAAAAGGGGTCCCTGAGCCCGACCCTTGAAGAAATAGGCCCTGTAGTGAAAATACAAATTAACCAAAATGCAATAGTGGCACAGTGGCACCTCATCTCCTGTTGGGTGGGGTCTTTATTTTCAATTCTACTGTCGTTTTGTTAAAAAGAAATAGGCCCACTTTATAAATACAATGACAACTGAAAAGAGAGAAAACGATGTGTAGGCTCCCGAACATCACAAATTAATGATCCAACCGGTGGGTCTATTTCTAAGGTTTTGACGGATGGATATCTCCAATTATTCGAAAAGTTAATATTGTTTTATACTAGTGGGTGGCGGGCCCGTGCCCACGGCACTCGGGTGTAAGCGGCTGAGGTCCACCATCCAGTTGGGGGGTAAGATCTTGACCCTTCTTTATTGAAGCCTATAAGAGGGGATAAGTGGGGAGACAACCAGTGTAACTTGTGAGAAGAGGAGTTGAAGCGGGGACCAAAAGTGTGAGTGTGCGCGAGGGAGGGAGAGACGAATAGAGAGAGAAAGAGAAAATGAGAAGGAGGTGATAGGTGTTAGCACATGCGGGTGTGAGTAACTGAGATCCACCGTCCATTTGTGAAGATAATATCTCGGCCATCCTTTGTGAAGCCGATAAAATGGAGTATAAGTGGGGAGACAATTTCCCTGTTTTGTTATATAGACTTGTAAATGGCCCGTGCCCACAGCACTCTCTGACAAAAGTGTTTTCAAAAATTGGGTGCCTTCGGCACTTAATGATATAACGGACTCGGGCGTTACCGTTTTTTCCATTATAACGGCTGTTATATCGAATTGTAACGCACAGAGGGAGAAATGGGAAAATAACATAAATAATAAAATAACGGTGTTGAAATTCAAATTTTGAATAAATTGAGGTCAAATGAGGCGGATTGAGTGGCTGAAATCTAACCGTCCACATTAGATCGACGGATTTGATCTCAACCACTCTTTATCTAACCTTCCACATTAGATGGATGGATAAGATAAGAGAATATAACTGAGTTGTCTTGATATATGCATGGGTGGCCAGTGCCAACGGCACTTTCCGACAAAGTGTTTGTCAAAATTGAGTGGGAGTTAATCTCAGCCATCGATATGAAGCATAGTGGATCTCAGCCACTCATTATTGAAGCCATATAAGATAAGATGGGGTATAAGAAAACCACAGTCACTTGTTATATTGATAGTGGGTGGCAAGTGCCCTCGGCACTCCTCGTCAAAGCATTTGCCAAAATCAAGTGTGAGTGGCTGAGATCCACCGTCCATTTGGGGGATAAGATCTCGACCCTTCTTTTTTGAAACATATAAGAGGGGGTATAAGTGGGGAGACAACTTCCCTGTTTTGTTGTATAGATGAAAGAACCCATGACAATCTCCTAAAGAAGACAAATACATGATAACTTTTGGTGTATGAAAGCAACTCTTAGGCCGATCTTGATTGACAAGTGGGAAAATTGCATTTTCTTTGGAAAATCAACTGTCCCTCGTTGGATAGCCATTTGAAATCTGTATGATTTTCCGTACCAAGCTATTTAGATTGATAATTTTTCGTACTATGCCCAGAATTCATTTTCCATCCAGATAGGTGAGACTTTATTTCCATCTGAAAATACGTCTTTATTTTCTCACATGATTGAAATATATGTTCTCAGCTCCAATCAATCAGCCATTTAAGGCATTTCCCCAATGTATTTTTTCGGGAAAATTCTGTCAAATCAAACACGCCCTTAATGTTTTTGTGGAAAATTATTTCGGTGACCACTGACCAGCACCTCTTTGTTTGACAAGTACTGCCTCTAATTTTTAAAATTTAAAACTTTCTAGAAAAAGTGTTGTCTGTGTACTTGTCAAATGAAGAGGCATTAGACACCAAATTTGATGACTACCGCTAGTCACCAATATATTCCTCGTCTTTCTTGAATATCAAAATTTTTCTTCAAAGTTGCTCCCGTCCATCATTTACGGATGTAATGGTTTGTTATGGTTCACTTCATTGAACTGATTTTTGGCCCCAATATGATAGAAGAGATGGCTTACAAATGAAATGGTTTAGATCAATAAGCGCCCCTGGTTGCGTGCTAGCCGTTGGATACGGTATGGCATCGTCATTTCCAAATCCAACAGGTGGAGTTAGTCTTAGAATAACACCGCGATTATGATGTCTTTCCCTTCTCTCATTGTCTCCCACTGCAGGAACAAAGGAGCAACAAATGGACAATTGAAGAAAGAATCGGGCTCCGAGGACCCCCTTTTTCTGACCCCGCTCGGGAATCGTGTGCTCAGCCGTGGATTTTGCGAATCCAACGGTTGAGCGTTGGCAAAAAATGAGCGCTATCAATTAACATTGTATTGTCGGAATCCTCTTAAGAATGTGCCACGTGGTTCATATAGGCTAGAGTCAGCGGCGTCGCTTACTGGTGTCATCGAAGGTGTACTCCTTTCCTTTCCAATTCTGCAGTCATTGTTCGATGAAAACTTCAATGTCCAGTTCTGAGTCTTCTGATTACCACTGATTTCTAAAGTTTTGCTACACCTCCAGCCGGTCGGAGTGCCGCCATTATCAATTTATCAACGCTCTTGTTGCCCCCACCGCAACTGCAACTTGCCTTCTTGGAAAAAAAAATAAAGAAAGGGAAAAGTCTTTTTGAACCGCGGAAAGGAGTTCCTCTTTTGAGTTGATATAGTGTTCCAACGAACACCATACTTGGTGTACAGACCACAAAAGCACAAAAAAGGGCGTAAAGAGGAAGACTTTTACATATATGGGTTGGTTATGGTGTGTGGCGTATACACCATACATTGTGTACAAGCCCCAAGCCAACCTCTAGTACCACCCAACACTGACGACAACACCTCCAAATCTCAACCAGCATCACCACCTTGCTGATCATGCGCCCAATACTAAGTCTATAGCCTAAACTCGTGCTGTACTTGGTACACAATAACGCACACATGTTGCACGAACAAGAACGCACACATGCGCACCACCCTTGACCCGTGTTCTAGCGTCAACTTACTAATATAACGACCCGAACCAACCCCCACTTAGGCCACATTTAACGGACCCTATAGCTACACATATGCACCATCCTTGGCCCACAACCTTGACCAGCCCATCTATACTCGCTTACATGCGCACCATCTTTAGTCTAGATCCTAGACCCGACCATATTAGCCCATTGCACTGGCCCAAGCTCATACCTTGCCACCATTTATCTTTGGGGGCTTGCTCTAAACTACCCTAGGCCACCAAGAATATCGGATCCGAGTGACCCTACACCATCCAATTAGTGGGCCCATCATAGACTCCTCCCTTGGTCTACATCCTAGACTAGCTCGATTAGTCCATATTTCATGGGCCCAATCCTATACCTTGCCGAAACATTAATGATGACTGATCATACTTGGGGGCTTGCTCCAAGCCACCTTGGTCCACCATATAAATCAGTCGAGCACTTCATCATTTGCCTTATCTTCATTGACTGCTTGATCCCAGACTAGGACTTAGTGTTTGGCTAAGAGTCTAAGACTAGGCATGTCATAAAATCGAAGCCCTGACCCAACTCAAGCCCACAAAGCCCTGACCTAATTCAGGCCCACAAAGCCCTGACCCAGCTCAGGCACAGTAAGCCCTGACCCAACTTAGGCCCAAAAGCCCTGACCCAATTCAGGCCCACAAAGCCCTAACCCAGCTCAGGCACAGAAAGCCCTGACCTAATTCAAGCCCAAAATCCCTGACCCAATTCAGGCCCACAAAGCCCTGACCCAGCTCGGGCACAAAAAGCCCTGATCTAACTCAGGCCTAAAAGCCCTGAAACATATCAGGCACCATAAAGTCCTGACCCAGTTCAGGCACACAAAGTCCTAACAATTACTTTTGATCATCTTTACTGCACATTGCCTTTATTATTCTCGAAGGCAAACCATCTCCCACTGACGAGCTCCACTTCCGAGAGGGGGCTATGTGGGAACCATATTTGTGACACTAATCCCAAAGATCAACTTGGCACATTGCCCTTACTGTGCACTCGGATTTCACTGAATCTTTATCGCGATGCACCGAATTAGATTCTACGTTAATCTCAAATTCCTTATATCTCTATTTTATCTTTGACTATGTATTTTGGTGGTTTCCTAGTTTTACTAGGATTAAATTTCTTTTTCTCCATTTATAGACTCCTCTGTTGATTAGAAATGAGGGAAGAGAAGTGAAGCATTGTAATCTACAAAGAACAGTGAATTGCCTCCGATGAGGCTGAGGATGTAGTCGCCGGAATCAGCAACGAACCTCATTAAATGGTTGTCTCTCTCTCCTTTGTTTGTTTTTTTGCATTCTTTTATTTCGTTTATTTCATTATTTGTGATTCGTATTCATATGATCATCGTCATTTGTTTGTGCTACGTGAATCGATGAAATCCGACGGCATACAACGGATTTCACCACCACATTGATGTCCAGCATAATTGAAGCAAGAAAATCTTTTTAATGGGAAGTTATCCCATGTGATGGTCCACACCATACTACTTGCTGCCACCTCGCATGTTGTCACCAATTCTATGCTTAGAGAATGTCAACCGTCCCACTTCCTTTCCTTGATTAAAATCTTATTCTTAGTTATCCTTGGCCAAACCTCATTTACATGTTAGGCTAACATGTTTTATGCTTTGGTTCACCATTCTTTGTACGCATCCACCTAGGTTCTATTCCTTTGGAATAGAATGCACTTGCTTCGTCTTTGCCACACATGTTGTCCATCGTACATACAACCACCATTCTAGCACTTTGTTGATCCAACCTCATTTTTGACGATCCGTTAATAATTATTAGTCCATGCAACTTGCTCTGTCACGCCCTTCGTCGACATTATCTAGTAGATCAACTCGGTAAGATGATTGGAGCCATCCGATTTGTCTCATCATGTTCTCAGGCTTATTGACCATGTTTTTGAAATCGTGACCCATCATCTTGAGTCAATCTCATCAATCATGTTTGCCTTAACCATGTTTGTTTCTTCATGATCTGGTTATCCGTTGACTTGGTCAACATTTGACCCATGGTTCCCTAACTCAACCAATGCTTTCCAGATCTTTGTTCTTGATCTAGCTTTACGATTTTTTGGCCCAGCCTGTACTTGGCCCGTATTTTCTTGTATTAGCATACTTGCTCTTTCGGTACTAATTTTAAGCTTCTATAGTTGATAGTGGGCCGGCCAGTCTCGAGACTCTTCCGATCGGGCTTCTTGAAATAACGAAAAGTGCGTAATAAGACTTAATCAGAACGGCTTTATATCTAGACTTCTGAAAATGTGTTTAATGCATGCAAATAACCAATTTTGTCTAGAAAAATGTGTTCTACGTAATGGAAGAAACTCTTATGTAGAAAAGTTGATAAAAATAGAAGTTTTATGTAAGAGAGAGCGATAACGCTAAAAGGATAATTGCTTAAAATAAGTACTCTTGAATGAATATCATTTTTGTAGGTTGAATTTCGAGGACAAAATTTTCTGTAAGGGGGGTAGGTTGTAAAACCCCGAAAACCCTAAAATGCTTTTTTTGTCTATTTCTTTCTTTGTAGGATTCTTTTTCGTATTTCCCTTTCATCAAACAGCATAAACTAACTATTAATACATCTGAGAAGAGTTTCGGCCAATTCTGAGAAAAATAATTTTTCATGATTTTTAAGGCCAATATATGCGGGCCCACATAGGTTTAGTGGGACCCACAAAAATTTTAGACTGTTTTGTATCTCACACATATGAGACGGTATTTAAATATTATTAACAAACTTAGTTTAATTTTTACATATGCTATTAAGGAAAATATATATGTATTATACATACATATAATTGTATTATACTAAAATGCTTTCTTATTTAATGTATAAGATATAGCATTATACTATAAGATATCCACTAACCACTAATACAATAATTATATATACATATGCATAATTATATATTAACCTAGTTTTATGAAAAGTGTAACTATTAAGTAATAATATTTTTAACTATTAAAGGATTAAAAGCCTATTAATCATAATTGTGCCACATTTAATTAGAAAAAATTTAATTGCTTGTATATTATATATCTTTATTTTGTTTCATTAATAATAAACAATTAACTTCTTTCACCGTACCACACACATGGCATTTATATTTTATTGTTTCTTTTTTACTTTTTCAACAAAACCACTCAAGATATACTTAGTTGATACACCAAATTATTTTCTTTTGCACTACCTCAACCTATTTAGGTTGTAACAAACCCCATCACCGTCTAACCACATTCACCTATCTAATTCTATTGTATTCTCTCATGTATCGGTGTTTTATAAAAACACGATTCCTTCCATCGCTAAACCTCTCTCTCTGACCGTGCCATAAACCTATATATTATCCTATTGGATATTCCATTCCCTCATCAACCCTAAGAATGGTCAGCCTCAAAGTAACCTCTATACAAACCTTGATCATTCCCTTCCCAATCATATCAATCTTCAAGAACCGTATAACTTTCTGAAGATTTCCATTGGGTCTGCATCGTTCCTCCAATAATTTCACTCGACAGCCACAACAAGTGTAATAGCTAGCTATCTTCCTTTGGATCCTAAAAGTTGCTCCACCATTACATCTGCAAGAACCTTCTCAAGACACTCCAAGAATTTAAGAGAACCAGCAACAAACTCCTCAAAGAGGAGCAAACCTTGTAATCAAGAGTTGCTGCCCCATAGAATATTGCAGCCATGCCTCCCTCTAGTAAATCCACATCTTCACCTTCAGCTAGCCAACCACACAGAGGTGTGACCGTAAGGATCCCTTGAAGGAACTCCACTGTTGGATCTGAATCCTTCTTCCACCTTAGGAATCTATTTATATTTTTTATATTTATTTAGTATTTTATCCATCTTCGAACTTTTTTTTTCTTTTTGGGGTCAAGAGAAAGGACATGAGGCCTATTGTATTTTTATTGGAAATGAGGGAGGAGATGGGAGGTGTTTGTTTTATTTATTGTGTTCTTATAATTTTGTCTGGCTTGTAATATTTAGCATTTGAACCAAATTGTGTATTCCACATTTTGTCACTATGCTTGTATTCAGAAAATAGATCAGTGGTCATTTTTATTTTGTGTGTGGAATGCAAATGGAAATGTGTGGATTGTAATTTTTTATAAAACAATGTATCTATGAATTTTCACAAGGAACTATATTATGCTAACTGGGACATCTATGAGAGCATATATAGGGTACCTTTAAAAAAACATGAAAAGATATGGTTCACCACCTAAATGCCATGTTCTTAATAAATGATAGCGTTCATTGAACGGTATGCATTCGCTAAAAGTCTATCGTTTAATAAAAGAGAACACAATGCACTCATGGCGTTTTCGTGAACGCTATAAAAGAAAAATAATATCACCTTCTATGCATTCAGACGAACGATATAAAGTCTTTTATGGCGTTCTTTGCATGTTATAAGAGGCATGTTTTGTTGTAGTCCTTACATAGCGCGCACTTCTTTCTACACAATCCTACATGCCTTTAATCTTTTGGGCGTATGAACCAAGATTCAAAATTTTCACAATAACTAATAATAAACCTTGAATAGAAAGCTTAGGATAATCATTACAAAGCTAACTTCTAATAATGCATAACCATAAGTATCACAACAAGAACATAAACATAAACATAATACAGTGGTAGTAAAAACACTTTAGCTAAACATGCCCTAGAATGAGTGTAATAGTGTAACATATGACTAGACGATCCTAATTCAATGTCAAAGGATGTCATAAATTCATCACCACCTAGCAAGCTCTCTGTCTCGTCATGGCTTCCCTGAGTTTCCAAAGGCTCATGTTCCTTTCTCAACCAATCGAGCATGTCATCAACTCCCGTCATTGTGGGCCTTGATTTTATTGGCATTGAGATACATTTCTTTGCAAGCTCAGCAACCATGCGGATTTGCTCCATCTCTTGTGCATCAACATCACCAACATTCAAAACTGATAAAGATTATTATTTTCGAATGAAGATGTGAAGACCCTAACATTACGTACATTTCTCTTTTCCAGAAATCTCCCTAAAAAGTGGCTTCTGTCTGGTTAAGAGCTCTATAAGAACAACCCGAAAGCTATAGACGTCACTCTTCGCAGTTAAATCACCTGTCTGAAGATATTCAGGGTCTAAGAACCCAAAGGTCCCCTCTCTCGTGTTGGTGCAATAGTTAGATCCATTGGGATCAACTTTGAAGTTCCAAAATCAGAAACTTTAGCTGTAAAATTTTTATCTAAGAGTATGTTCGACAACTTAACATCTCTATGAATGATTGGTGGGTTGGCATAAGAGTGCATATAATCTAGTGCCCGTGCAGTCTTCGTAGTGATCCTTAAACGAGTTTTCCATGAATTTAAGATTGTTGAGTTCTTGTCATGGATGTGTTTGAAAGTGTTCCATTTGATACCAATTCATAAGCCAGCAATGGCACTTTGGTCTCTAAAGATATACCCAAGAGCTTCACCACATTCTTATGATTGATTTGTGAAACAATTTGAACCTCATTTAGAAACTATGCAATTTGATTCTTGTCCACTACTCGTGACTTCTTAACCGCAATTTCTCTATTATTTGAAAGAACAGCTTTATAAACTGAACCGTTGCCTCCATGGCCAAGAAGTTGACGATAATCATAATTGTTGGTTGTCTTTTTGAGCTCTGCTTCACTAAAGATTTTCACTCATGGCACTATAACAACAAACCCCCATTTTGCCAAAAAAATTTCGATTTGATTTTCTTCTTGAATTCCCAACATTGGCATAAAATAACAATTCCAAAAAAAAATGCCTATCACAGTAACTGCAAAACAAATAAATAGTTTACGTGTTGTGAGAGTATCATCTTACCTCCTTATTAACCTAAACTAAACAAATAAATAATTAAGTGTTGCATTTTTTCTGCTGAAAGTTAGCATCGCAACAAATATTTCCTACGCTTCTAGTTGTTTCGGGTCTTGGCATGGCAACATATATTTTCTATGCTCGCACTTGTTTCCTCCAAGCCAAGGTTTAAATTGTCATTATATGGGTCGATATTTTCATTATAACTGAAAATAACGGCCGTTATAATGGAAGTGTAACTGCCATTCTTTTCTAGGCGCTTTAACAGTACATAAGGTAACGAGGGAGATCCGAATCTTATATAACGGTTGTTATTTTCGTTATAACGGCCATTTCTAAAAATATAGTTTTTATTACTAACCACTGCCATCTGGGCCCACACCTTGGTGGATCTTTATACAAAATTAAATCAGCTAGTTTGATGATTTCTAACCGTTGGATTAGTACTTAAAAATGGTTGAATACAACAGCTAGAATCATGCCTGAAAAACTGCTAAACTCTAATGGCTAGAGATTACCAATCAGGATAATTTTTGGTGTGTATATCCTCAAAGGAAAGGGCTAAACAACCATGCGATCAGTGGGCCTAGAGGACAGTGGTGAGCAATAAAAATCACTAGAGCACACGCGTGAGATCTTCCTCAAAACCTCGTTACATGTTTTCTCAAAAATGTAAACTAACATTAAAGTGTGTAGCACAGAAGCGTGGGAGTCAAGTACTACCCAACTCCTTAGCGTACGTGATCAAGACTCACATGGGTCATACAAATCCACCTGAATCGTCGCTCTTACTTCTAAGCCTTTTCATAGGTATTACCATTTTGGTCATTTCCCAACTCTAAACATTCTAACGATTTCATGTTCACGGTGAGGCAAGTCAAAGTGGGAGACGTGAATAAATTGAAAACAATGGGTGTTTTACCAATTTAGCCAATTAACTAGGGATGAAACAAAAAAAAATCCCTAAAATGTATTTAAACGTGCAATTTATATGATTAGAAGGGGAAAAATTTAGATGCAGAGGGGTTTTGGATGCAGAGGATGAGTGGTACATTTGGACCACACATCTTGACTTTATAAAATCACGATTTAACTAGAGTTAACATTTTAAATTATTTTTAAAACTAATATTACTTTCGATTTAAAAACAAAACAGTAAAAAATCAAGTCTCTTTTTTCGGCCTAACCTTCCTCCATTCACGTAGTCTTCTTCCCTAGACCACTTCTTCACCTTTGGCCCTTCCAAGGAAGTTGCGCGAATTGCAGAAACGAGTAAATGTACCCTCAACCCTGGAAACCCTAGATGAGATTCCACAAATCCTAGAGAACTGGTTTATGAGTAAATAATCTAAACGAGCAAGGGAATCATGAATCTGTCCTGTTTGTAACCATCCTATCCAGAAGGCCCAACTCAAAGTGAAATTAAAAACATCTTGATGAGAATCTATAAGTGGAGCCTTTTTTCTCACAAGAATTCCATAAATTAGAATTTAGTTTAGTCAAATAGTAGCCTGAAAAGTTCAAAGTTTTGGAATCAATTAGTAGTTCAAGTGAATCTGGATACCTTGGTATGTTTTTTCAATTTATTTGGTTGGGCCTAGGTACACTTTGGATGCAAGATTAGGTGGACGGTTTTGGTGGTCCCATTTTTGCCATAATCTTGGATGCAAGAGGTGAAGGAGGAGTTTAGGGAAGAAGACAAAAGTGCAAGGAGGAAGGTTGAGTGCAAAAAGGATACTTTTGATTTTTAGAGTTATATTTTAAGAAGGAAACTAATTAATATAATATTGGTTTCAAAAATGATGTAAAATGTGAACTCTGGTTAAGTTTGGGTTAATAAAAGTCAAGATGAGTGGTCCAGATGTATCACTCATCATCTGCATCCAAAACCCTCTGCATCTAAATTTTACTTTTTAAAACTGCAACTTAACTAGAGTTAACATTTTAAATTATTTTTAAAACTAACATTACTTTCGATTTAAAAAGAACAAAGTAAAAAATCAAGTCTCCTTTTTTGGCCAAACCTTCCTCCCTTCACGTAGTCATCTTCCCTAGACCACTTCTTCACCTTTTGCCCTTCCAAGGAAGTTGCGCGAATTGTAGAAACGAGTAAATGTACTCTTAACCCCGGAAACACTCTTAACCCCGGAAACCCTAGATGAGATTCCACAAATCCTAGAGAACTGGTTTATGAGTAAATAATCTAAACGAGCAAGGGAATCATGAATCTGTCCTGTTTGTAACCATCCTATTCAGAAGGCCCAACTCAAAGTGAAATTAAAAACATCTTGATGAGAATCTATAAGTGGAGCCTTTTTTCTCACAAGAATTCCATAAATTAGAATTTAGTTTAGTCAAATAGTAGCCTGAAAAGTTCAAAGTTTCGGAATCAATTAGTAGTTCAAGTGAATCTGGATACCTTGGTATGTTTTTGCAATTTATTTGGCTGGGCCTAGGTACACTTTGGATGCAAGATCAGGTGGACGGTTTTGGTGGTCCCATTTTTGCCATAATCTTGGATGCAAGAGGTGATGGAGGAGTTTAGGGAAGAAGACGAAAGTGCAAGGAGGAAGGTTGAGCGAAAAAATGATACTTCTGATTTTTAGAGTTATATTTTAAGAAGGAAACTAATTAATATAATATTGGTTTAAAAAATGATGTAAAATGTGAACTCTGGTTAAGTTTGGGTTAATAAAAGTCAAGATGAGTGGTCCAGATGTACCACTCATCATATGCATCCAAAACCCTCTGCATCTAAATTTTACTTTTTAAAACCGCAACTTAACTAGAGTTAACATTTTAAATTATTTTTAAAACTAACATTACTTTCCATTTAAAAACAAAAAAGTAAAAAATCAATTCTCCTTTTTTGGCCAAACCTTCCTCCCTTCACGTAGTCTTCTTCCCTAGATCACTTCTTCACCTTTTGCCCTTCCAAGGAAGTTGCGCGAATTGCAGAAACGAGTAAATGTATCCTCAACCCCGGAAACCGTAGATGAGATTCCACGAATCCTAGAGAACTGGTTTATGAGTAAACAATTTGAACGGGCAAGGAAATTGTGAATCTGTCATGTTTGTAACCATCCCATTCGGAAGGCCCAACTCAAAGTGAAATTAAAAACATCTTGATGAGAATCTATAAGTGAAGCCTTTTTTCTCGAAAGATTTCTATATATTAGAAATTGGTTTAGTCAAACAGTAGCCTGAAAAGCCCAATGTTTTGGAACCGATTAGTAGTTCGAGTGAATCAAGATACCTTGGTATGTTTTTTCCATTTATTTGGCTGGGCCTAGGTACACCTTGCATGCAAGATCTGGTGAACGGATTTGGTGGGTACGTTTTTGCCGTAACCTTGGATGCAAGAGGTAAAGGAGGGGTTCAGGGAAGAAGATGAATGTGCAAGGAGGAAGGTTGAGCGAAAAAATGATACTTTTGATTTTTAGAGTTATATTTTAAGGACACTGATTAATATAATATTGGTTACAAAAATGATGTAAAATGTTCACTCTGGTTAAGTTTGGGTTAATAAAAGTTAAGATGAGTGGTCCAGATGTACCACTCATCCTCTGCATCCAAAACCCTGTGCATCTAAATTTTACTTTTTAAAACCGCAACTTAACTAGAGTTAACATTTTAAATTATTTTTAAAACTAATATTACTTTCCATTTAAAAACAAAAAAGTAAAAAATCAAGTCTCCTTTTTTGGCCAAACCTTCCTCCCTTCATGTAGTCTTCTTCCCTAGATCACTTCTTCACTTTTTGCCCGTCCAAGGAAGTTGCGCGAATTGCAGAAACGAGTAAATGTACCCTCAACCTCGGAAACCGTAGATGAGATTCCACGAATCCTAGAGAACTGGTTTATGAGTAAACAATTTGAACGAGCAAGGGAATTGTGAATCTGTCATGTTTGTAACCATCCCATTCGGAAGGCCCAACTCAAAGTGAAATTAGAAACATCTTGATGAGAATCTATAAGTGGAGCCTTTTTTCTCGAAAGAATTTTATATATTAGAAATTGGTTTAGTCAAACAGTAGCCTTAAAAGCCCAAAGTTTTGGAACCGATTAGTAATTTGAGTGAATCTGGATACCTTGGTATGTTTTTTCTATTTATTTGACTGGGCCTAGGTACACCTTGCATGCAAGATCTGGTGAACGGTTTTGGTGGTCCCGTTTTTGCCGTAACCTTAGATGCAAGAGGTGAAGGAGGGGTTGGTACACCTTGCATGCAAGATCTGGTGAACGGTTTTGGTGGTCCCGTTTTTGCCGTAACCTTAGATGCAAGAGGTGAAGGAGGGGTTCAGGGAAGAAGACGAACGTGCAAGGAGGAATGCTGAGCGAAAAATGATACTTTTGATTTTTAGAGTTATATTTTAAGAAGGAAACTAATTAATATAATATTGGTTTAAAAAATGATGTAAAATGTTTACTCTGGTTAAGTTTGGGTTAATAAAAGTCAAGATGAGTGGTCTAGATGTACCACTCATCCTCTGCATCCAAAACCCTCTGCATCTAAATTTTACTTTTTAAAACCGCGACTTAACTAGAGTTAACATTTTAAATTATTTTTTTAACCAATATTATTTTCCATCTAAAAACAAAACAGTAAAAAATCAAGTCTCCTTTTTTGGCCGAACCTTCCTCACTCCACGTAGTCTTCTTCCCTGGACCACATCTTCACCATTTGCCCTTCCAATGAAGTTGCACGAATTGCAGAAATAGGTAAATGTACCCTCAACCCCTAGATGAGATTCCACGAATCCTAGAAAACTAGTTTATGACTAAACAATCTGAACGAGCAAGGGAATTGTGAATCTATCATGGTTGTAACCATCCCATTCGGAAGGCCCAACTCAAAGTGAAATTAAAAACATCTTGATGAGAATCAATAAGTGGAGCCTTTTTTTCTCACGAATTCCATATATTAGAAATTGGTTTAGTCAAACGGTAGCCTGAAAAACCCAAAGTTTTAGAATTGATTAGTAGTTCGAGTGAATCTGAATACCTTGGTACGTTTTTTCCATCTATTTGGCTGGGCCTAGGTACACCTTGGATGCAAGATCAGGTGGACGATTTTGGTGGTCCCGTTTTTACTGTAACCTTGGATGCAAGAGGTGAAGGAAGGGTTCAGGGAAGAAGACGAACGTGCAAAGAGGAAGGTTGAGCGAAAAAAGGATACTTTTGATTTTTAGAGTTATATTTTAAGAAGGAAACTAATTAATATAATATTGGTTTAAAAAATGATGTAAAATGTTAACTCTGGTTAAGTTTGGGTTAATAAAGTCAAGATGAGTGGTCCAGATGTACCACTCATCCTCTGCATCCAAAACCCTCTACATCTAAATTTTAATTTTTAAAACCGCGACTTAACTAGAGTTAACATTTTAAATTATTTTTTTAACCAATATTATTTTCCGTTTAAATACAAAACAGTCAAAAATCAAGTCTCCTTTTTTGGGCAAACCTTCCTCCCTCCACGTAGTCTTCTTCCCTGGACCACATCTTCACCTTTTGCCCTTCCAATGAAGTTGCGCGAATTGCAGAAATGAGTAAATATACCCTCAACCCTGGAAACCCTATATGAGATTCCACGAATCCTAGAGAACTGGTTTATGAATAAACAATCTGAACGAGCAAGGGAATTGTGAATCTATCATGGTTGTAACCATCCCATTCGGAAGGCCCAACTCAAAAGTGAAATTAAAAACATCTTGATGAGAATCAATAAGTGGAGCCTTTTTTCTCCCGAATTCCATATATTAGAAATTGGTTTAGTCAAACGGTAGCCTGAAAAACCTAAAGTTTTGGAACTGATTTGTAGTTCGAGTGAATCTGAATACCTTGGTATGTTTTTTCCATTTATTTGGCTGGGCCTAGGTACACCTTGGATGCAAGATCAGGTGAACGGTTTTGGTGGTCCCGTTTTTACCGTAACCTTGGATGCAAGAGGTGAAGGAAGGGTTCAGGGAAGAAGACGAACGTGCAAGGAGGAAGGTTGAGCGAAAAAAAGATACTTTTGATTTTTAGAGTTATATTTGAAGAAGGAAACTAATTAATATAATATTGATATAAAAATGATGTAGAATGTTCACTCTGGTTAAGTTTGGGCTAATAAAAGTCAAGATGAGTGGTCCAGATGTACCACTCATCCTCTGCATCCAAAACCCTCTACATGTAAATTTTACTTTTTAAAACCACGACTTAACTAGAGTTAACATTTAAATTTTTTTTTTAACTAATATTACTTTCCATTTAAAAACAAAACAGTAAAAAATCAAGTCTCCTTTTTTGGCGTAACTTTTCCTCCCTTCACGTAGTCTTCTTCCCTAGACCATTTCTTCACATTTTGCCCTTCCAAGGAAGTTGCACGAATTGCAGAAATGAGTAAATGTACCCTCAACCCTGAAAACCCTAGATGTGATTCCACGAATCCTAGAGAACTGCTTTATGAGTAAACAATCTGAACGAGCAAGGGAATAGTGAATATGTCATGTTTGTAACCATCCCATTCAGAAGGCCTAGCTCAAAGTGAAATTAAAAACATCTTGATGAGAATCTATAAGTAGAGCCTTTTTTCTCATAAGTATTCCATATATTAGAAATTGGTTTAGTGAAACAGTAGCCTGAAAAGCCTAAAGTTTTGGATCCAATTAGTAGTTCTAGTGAATCTGGATACCTTGGTATGCTTTTTCAATTGAATATGTCATGTTTGTAACCATCCCATTCAGAAGGCCTAGCTCAAAGTGAAATTAAAAACATCTTGATGAGAATCTATAAGTAGAGCCTTTTTTCTCATAAGTATTCCATATATTAGAAATTGGTTTAGTGAAACAGTAGCCTGAAAAGCCTAAAGTTTTGGATCCAATTAGTAGTTCTAGTGAATCTGGATACCTTGGTATGCTTTTTCAATTTATTTGGCTAGGCCTAGGTACACCTTGGATGCAAGATCAGGTAGACGATTTTGGTGGTCTCGTTTTTGCCATAACCTTGGATGCAAGAGGTGAAAGAGGGGTTCAGGGAAGAAGACGAACGTGCAAGGAGGAAAGTTGAACGAAAAAAGGATACTTTTGAATTTTAGAGTTATATTTTAAGAAGGATACTAATTAATATAATATTGGTTTAAAAAATGATGTAAAATGTTAACTCTGGTTAAGTTTGGGTTAATAAAAGTCAAGATGAGTGGTCCAGATGTACCACTCATCCTCTACATCCAAAACCCTCTGCATCTAAATTTTTTTGCAAGATGTGTGGTCCTGATGTAACACTCATCCTCTGCATCCAAAAACCCTTTGCATATAATTTTTTTCATGGAATGGGTCTTCCATGTACAATAATATTGACTCCAAGTCAACGCTAATTTTCCAAGTAACCTCTTAAGTTTCGAATTCACACGGTGTTGCTGTCAGCGTCAGTAAGATCGTCTTCCCAAGTCTTCAACTATTTGGACCATTAGGGAGACAAAATTTACTTTGAGGCGAAACTAAACAAACACAGTAGAAATATGACACTAAAAAGGCATGAAAAATGACTGTAATACAATATAAGAAAAACTGGATTTAGCGATGAGTTTTTAGCGACGGCCAAAAAAGTCCTCGCTATAGGCCATATTTAGTGATGGCCAAAGGTTGACTGTCACTGAAAGGCAAAAGTTGTTTTTGGAGGGAAATTTAATACATATAGCGTTGAGTATTAACGACGGATGAATTCTGGCCGTCGCTAAAAACCGTTTAAAACGACAATTTTGTTGTGACTGTTGCTATAGGTTGACATATAGCGACGGATAAAGTTTGGCCGTCGCTAAAAATTGTTTACAGCGACGCTTTTGCTCTGGCCATCGCTATAGGGTGACATATAGCGGTAGTTAGAGTTTGGCCGCCGCTATATATAGTATTTAGCGACGGTCAAACCGACCGTCGGTAAAAGATAAGTATATGACCGTCGATAAAAGATAAGTATATATAAAAAAACTGTGATTTTCGCTTTCCGCGAAAACCTTTCCTCCAAACCCTTTCTTTGCGCGCGAAACTGAGGTTTCCTCCTCCGACCTCCCAACCCCTTGTTGCCGGTCTCCACTCTGTTGATTTCCTCCGGTCCTCTACGTCGGTGCTTCCAACCGTTTCTCCCTATTTTATCGTTCGTTTGGATTTTGTTTTTGGGGATTTCACCCTAGATCACCAATCGACTGATTTTGGGTGTGTAGGAACCCCCAATCTCTGTTCTATTGTTGCCGACATCACCAATCAGACTTATTTTTCTTGGATTTTTTCTTTACAAGCTAACACAGGTGAGTTTCTTCATTTTTTTTTTTATTTCTTTAAGGGCATGTGGCCGTTGGGTTTTTTACCCAAAAATGCTTTAATCCATTGTATTTTTTGGATGCTTTTTGAACGTATGGCCGAACCCTAGATTCGCCTGTCCATAATTTGTTTCATGGGTTGATTTTCAACAATGGAATTTGAGCATTATTGTATCATTTGGATGATTTTTAAAGTATGGATGTATGGCCGAACCCTAGATTAGCCTTCCCATTATTTGGGGTTTACATGGGTTGATTTTCAACAGTGGAATTGAGCATTATCGCTCATTATTTGGGTTTACATGAGTTGATTTTCAACTATGGAATTTGGGGTTTTCATGGGTTGATTTTCAACCCTAAAATTTGAGCATTATTGCCCATTATCTAGGGTTTACATGAGTTGATTTTCAACTATGGAATTTGGAGTTTTCATGGGTTGATTTTCAACCCTGAAATTTGAGCATTATTGCCCATTATTTGGGGTTTACATGAGTTGATTTTCAACTGTGGAATTTGGGGTTTTCATGGGTTTATTTTCAGCCCTGAAAGGGATTGGCCAAACATCCATATGGTCAGAGTTCTCTAAGAGTGTGACACTATTATCAAAGTTTTGGATTGGCCAAACTTCCATACAGTCAGCTATCTATTAAGAGTGTGCCACATGGTTCATATTGTGGTCTGTCAACAACTTTGCTGAGCGGCACAAGTCAGCAAAGTTTTACCCTAGATCTAGTACCTTAGTTGTCTTTAAGGTATAGAATCTAGATAGCATTGAGATTTCCACCAAATGTATCCCCAAGACTATTACATGAAGTAAAACTTCTATCACAGCAGCCTGCAGATCAGATCACAAGCCAATGAGTTCTCGACACGTACACAAGTGCTTTTTGCAACGTACCCATGTGCTTTTCTTTGAGCTGTATATGCCCGAGAACTCATTGGCTTGTGATTGTGTGATTTGCAGGCTGCTGTGATAGAAGTTTTACTCTATTACATGAATCTCGAACCACTGCACAATTTTCAAAGAACTAATCGGGTCACATCAAATGGACCATGCTATCATTTCTCTTGGATTAGAACTTTGCTGACGAACCGGCCATCGAAGGAGTAGAACTTTGCTAACGAACCAGATATAGTATGAGCCATGTCACACATTCCGGCTATAGCATGAGCCACATCACACATTCTTAGCGATCGCTACCCGTATGGATGTTTGGCCCAATCCTAGGTGAACCTACAAACCAAAAATTAATTAGCCTCATCATTGATTTTTAAACATTGGATTGCAGTCATTTTCATGGGTAGACTTTTAACCGTACATAGAATATCCAAAGGTTTACCATGGGGCTGAAATTTGAAAGTAATTAATAATTATCATGGGGCTGTATGTAATTAGTAATTATCATTGCATCAAACTTTCCACAATATTTGAGCATTATTGCCCATTATTTGGGGTTTCCATCTGTAAATGAAGTGGGATCCACGTTAATTGATAGGAGAGTATTTTAAAAAGTTGGAATATTTCTCTGCCGTGTGCACTTGAAAAATTTCTCCACAGCTCCACATGGAGGGGTCCACATAAAAAAATTTACTCCCAAACAAGGACTATGTCATTGGTAGATGAGATCCACATATCCAACTTGGGCCAGATGCCCTTTTAGGGTATTTTAGTAATACCCCTAAAATTTCAAAGTAATTAAGAATACCCCCTTATACTTTCGAACTTTATGATTTCCCCTTGACCTAGTTTAACAATCATTTTACTAATGTTAAAACGTGATAAGCAAAATGCGATTGTTGATGCACCTATGAAAGGATCATCATATACAATGCTAACGAGTAACGGCCATGTGAGTCAACAACTATTAAACTAGGTCAAGGGGGTAATCCTAAAGTTTGAAAGTATAAAAGATATCAGTAATTACTTTCAAATTTCAGGGGGGTGTTACTAAAATGCTCTTTTTTTATGAGTAAGATTATAGATTTTCAACTGTGGAATTTGGGGTTTTCATGGGTTGATTTTCAACGCTGAAATTTGAGCATTATTGCCCATTATTTGGGCTATGGCTTATCTCGTTGGTCTGTTCGAAGTCACCAACCTCTGTGCCATCCATGCCAAGAGGGTAACGATCATGCCAAAGGACATTCAACTCGCCAAGCGAATCTGTGGCGAAAGCGCTTAAATGCTCTTTGGTCTTTGTAGTTGTTCAACTCGGATGTTCTCTGCAACTTTATAAGTTCTTGTAGTTTGGTAGTTTAATCTGTTTCTTCTTTTGATTTTGTATATAAACCCCTACACACTCTAGTCCTCTATCCTTTTCAAGATAGCTACTAGTTGAGACATTTATCTGTCTTATGACGATGACTTAGTCCACCAATTTGGGTTTATAGATGGGAAATAACTATTTCTTAGTTTCCTAATCAAACTATTATGCTTCTTTCTTTTTGGATTGTCTTAAAGGTGTCGTTTCGTGATCGACAATATGTTTGATGAAATGAAGGAGTGCACTGATTTTTCAGTGTTTGTGTTCTTGTTATCGTTTAACAATCCCCCTTGTTGGAAGTAATAGTTTAACATTCCAATTTCATCTCTATTCCCATGTTCATGCCGCTAAATCCGTGTTTGATGCTTCAATGAATAGTAAGTTATTTTTTTAGTGTTTTTCATTAAGTTTTTGATTAGTTCCTCCATTTGTTCATCTAGGTTGTTATTTAATTTTTTAAATTCCATGCTTTGCTCATTTATAATCTACATATCTTGCTCATTTATGAGTTACAATATCATGCTCATTATTTTGTGGGAAGCTTTAGTTTTTGTATGGTTATTTTTGTACTCAGTTAGGGTATTCTAAAGTTTTCTCTTAGTTCTCATTGTGTCTTTAATTGTGCACACACACACATCATGCATAATATGCATTAAACCTTAGATCTCCTGTTCAAGAATCACTTTGTTACAATTATGTGGCTTATTACCTATTTGGGATAGATTAGTTGTAAACTATGACATTTGGTTCTCATTTGAGACTAAATTCAAGTGAACAACTTTTTTATCTTTTTTGTGATAAGGAGTAATTGTCTGCTGTTGATTCTTAAATTATCCCTTTGGATAATTTGAGAATGCATAATCTCTTGTACAGTCAGTAGTTAAAGTGTTTATTTCTATTTGTAAAACAGTTTCGGTGAGCATTCCTCTTGTTCTCTAGGTACATATTTAGACAATATGACATGTTTGCCCCTAGTAAAGTCATGTACTTATAGAACTATAGGAAAATGCTACCAAAATTTTTCTTTAAATAGAAATAACCACTTGACTATTGAGTGTACAAGAGATTATGTATTGCTGAATGAGATATGATCAACCTCCCTTTTAGAGAGGAGATAAGAAGCATGATGCATGTGCATTTGAGTTGTGTGTGACAATGTACTTAATTTAGATTGAAGGTGTCATCGTTTTGAAGGAGATATGCTGATGGATAAAAATTGGGTTGGGAAGCCAAGAAATAGCCTTGAGTATCTAAACAGAGTAAAACAATTCTTGGATTTTGTATTTTCTTGCTCAGAGTATGGACACAAGATCAAGTGTCCATGTAAAAAATGTTGTCATGCATTCCTAAAAGATCAACTAGAAGTATATTGTAACCTAGTATTGATTGGGATAATACTGGATTACACCGTCTAGTTGTACCATGGGGAGTATGATAATGAATATATGAGTGATGAGGCTCACGAGGGAGATAATATGCAAGGAATGTTACAAGATGCATATGGAATGGCGAACTTTGATCATGAAAAGGATAATGAATTGAATGAGACTAGATCGACTGAGCTAATTCTAAAAGCAAATAAATTTTATGAATTGTTAAAAGATGCTGAGACTGAACTGTACCCAGGTTGTACAAAATTTTCAAAATTATCTTTTATTGTACGGTTGATACACTTGAAGTGTCGTAACGGATGGAGTAACAAATCATTCAACATGTTGCTTGAGTTATTAAAGGAGGCACTTCCTATTGGTGAAACGTTGCCCAGGAATCATTATGAATCCAAAAAGTTCTTTCGGGATCTTGGGATGCATTATACGAAGATAGATGCATGCCCGAATGACTGCATGCTATACTAGATGTAGCATGAGACTGCAAATAAATGTGTCGTATGTGGTGAGCCCAGGTGAAAACCGATTACACGTCCATCTACTGAAGATGCTTCCACTTCGTCTACAGAGGATAAGAAAATACCTGCGAAGATTTTACGCTATTTTTCGTTGAGATCAAGACTTCAGAGGTAGTTTATGTGTTAAAAAATAGCCGAACACATGAGTTGGCATGCCGAGTGTCGTACAAAAGATGGTGTGTTGAGGCATCCAGCAGATTCCAAGGCGTGGGAAGCTTTAGACGAGAACTACCCATCGTTCACTTCTAAATCGAAGAATGTTAGAGTTGGGATAGGGAGCGATGGCTTCACTACTTTTAGTTATACGAGTACTCCTCACAGTGCATGGCCCGTAATTATTATTCCATATAATTTGCCACCATGGATATGTATGAAACAGACATCTTTCATGTTGACGTTGCTTATTCCTGGCCCTAAGGCTCCTGGGAACGACATCGATGTGTACTGTAACCATTAATCAAAGAATTGAATGAATTATGGACAGATGGATTTGAGACATACGATGCCTCTTTAAAATAAAATTTTCGGTGTCATGTAGGAGTCATATGGACTCTTAATGACTTCCCTGCACTTGCGAACTTGTCAGGATGGAGCACTAAAGGAAAACTTGCTTGTCCCTCATGCCACAAGGATACTTGTTCAGTCAGATTGTAAGAAGGACATATAGAATGTTACCTAAGACATCATCGATTCCTACCAACTTATCATAAATCCTGACATAATAAGAAGTCGTTTAATGGTAGAAAAGAATTATAAATTTTGAGGCCCAAATTGGGCAAACGAGGTCCAAATTTCCCAAAACCTATTACAACACTTCTATTGTGTTGAAACAAATATGCTGGAAGAGACGGAGTAAAAAACAACTGTCCAGTTAGGAATCTGTAGTCAGTTAAAGGTTTAGGCATTTGAAGGTTTTAAGTTAAGTCAAATTTAGGACTCCGTCACCCAAATCGGGCAAACGAGGTCCGAATCTCCCAAAACCTGTTACAACACTTCTATTGTGCTGAAACAAATATGCTGGAAGAGACAGGTAAAAAATAAATGTTCGGTTAGGAATCTATAGTCAGTTATAGGTTTACGCATTTAAAGGTTTTAAGTTAAGTCAAATTTAGGACTCCGGTGCCCAAATCAGGCAAACGAGGTCCGAATCTCCCAAAACCTGTTACAACACTTCTATTGTATTGAAATAAATAGGCTGGAAGAGATAGGATAAAAATAGATGTTCGGTTAGGAATCTGTAGTCAGTTATAGGTTTAGGCATTTAAAGGTTTTAAGTTAAGTCAAATTTAGGACTTTGATGCCCAAATCAGGCAAACAAGGTCCGAATCTCCCAAAACCTATTATAACACTTCTATTATATTGAAACAAATATGTTGGAAGAGACAGGGTAAAAAACAGATATCCGGTTAGGAATCTGTAGTCAGTTATAGGTTTAGGCATTTAAAGGTTTTAAGTTAAGTCAAATTTGGGACTATAACGCCCAAATCGGGCAAACGAGGTCCGAATCTCTCAAAACCTATTACAACACTTCTATTGTGTTGAAACAAATATGCTAAAAGAGACGAGGTGAAAAATAGATGTCTGGTTAGGAATCTGTAGTCAGTTATAAGTTTAGGCATTTAAAGATTTTAAGTTAAGTCAAATTTAGGACCTCGACGCCTAAATAGGGCAAACGAGGTCCGAATCTCCTGAAACCTATTACAACACTTCTATTGTATTAAAACAAATATACTAAAAGAGACGGAGTAAAAAATAGATGTCCGGTTAAGAATCTGTAGTCAATTATAGGTTTAGGCATTTAAAGGTTTTAAGTTAAGTCAAATTTAGGACCTCGACGCCTAAATCGGGCAAACTAAGTCTAAATCTCCCGAAACCTATTACAACACTTCTATTGTGTTAAAACAAATATGCTGGAAGAGACAGAGTAAAAAATAGATGTCCGGTTAGGAATTCGTAATCAGTTATAAGTTTAGGCATTTAAAGGTTTTAAGTCAAGTCAAATTGAGGACCTCGACGCCTAAATCGGGCAAACGATGTCCGAATCTCCCGAAACCTATTACAATACTTCTATTGTATTGAAACAAATATGTTAGAAGAGATAGGGTTAAAAATAGATGTCCGCTTAGAAATCTGTAGTCAGTTATAGGTTTAAGCATTTAAAGGCTTTAAGTTAAGTCAAATTTAGGACTCCGACACCCAAATTGGGCAAACGAGGTCCGAATCTCCCAAAACTTGTTACAACACTTCTATTGTGTTGAAATAAATATGCTGGAAGAAATAGGGTAAAAAACAAATGTCCGATTAGAAATCTATAGTCAATTATAGGTTTACGCATTTAAAAGTTTTAAGTTAAGTCAAATTTAAGACTCTGAAGCCCAAATCGGGCAAACGAGGTCCGAATCTCCCAAAACTTGTTACGATACTTCTATTATGTTGAAACAAATATGCTGGAAGAGATGGGGTAAAAAATAGATGTTCGATTAGGAATCTGTAGTTAGTTATAGGTTTAGGCATTTAAAGGTTTTAAGTTAAGTCAAATTTAGGACTGCGATGCCCAAATCAAGCAAACAAGGTATGAATCCCCTGAAACCTATTACAATACGTCTATCGTATTGAAACAAATATGTTGAAAGAGACAGGATAAAAAATAGATGTCCGGTTATGAATCTGTAGTCAGTTATAGGTTTAGGCATTTAAAGGTTTTAAGTTAAGTCAAATTTAGGACTTTGATGCCCAAATCAGGCAAACAAGGTCCGAATCTCCCGAAACCTATTATAACACTTCTATTATATTGAAACAAATATGTTGGAAGAGACAGGGTAAAAAACAGATATCCGGTTAGGAATCTGTAGTCAGTTATAGGTTTAGGCATTTAAAGGTTTTAAGTTAAGTCAAATTTGGGACTATAACGCCCAAATCGGGCAAACGAGGTCCGAATCTCTCAAAACCTATTACAACACTTCTATTGTGTTGAAACAAATATGCTAAAAGAGACGAGGTGAAAAATAGATGTCTGGTTAGGAATCTGTAGTCAGTTATAAGTTTAGGCATTTAAAGATTTTAAGTTAAGTCAAATTTAGGACCTCGACGCCTAAATAGGGCAAACGAGGTCCGAATCTCCTGAAACCTATTACAACACTTCTATTGTATTAAAACAAATATACTAAAAGAGACGGAGTAAAAAATAGATGTCCGGTTAAGAATCTGTAGTCAATTATAGGTTTAGGCATTTAAAGGTTTTAAGTTAAGTCAAATTTAGGACCTCGACGCCTAAATCGGGCAAACTAAGTCTAAATCTCCCGAAACCTATTACAACACTTCTATTGTGTTAAAACAAATATGCTGGAAGAACGGAGTAAAAAATAGATGTCCGGTTAGGAATTCGTAATCAGTTATAAGTTTAGGCATTTAAAGGTTTTAAGTCAAGTCAAATTTAGGACCTCGACGCCTAAATCGGGCAAACGATGTCCGAATCTCCCGAAACCTATTACAACACTTCTATTGTATTGAAACAAATATGTTGGAAGAGATAGGGTTAAAAATAGATGTCCGTTTAGGAATCTGTAGTCAGTTATAGGTTTAAGCATTTAAAGGCTTTAAGTTAAGTCAAATTTAGGACTCCGACACCCAAATTGGGCAAACGAGGTCCGAATCTCCCAAAACTTGTTACAACACTTCTATTGTGTTGAAATAAATATGCTGGAAGAAATAGGGTAAAAAACAAATGTCCGATTAGAAATCTATAGTCAATTATAGGTTTACGCATTTAAAAGTTTTAAGTTAAGTCAAATTTAAGACTCTGAAGCCCAAATCGGGCAAACGAGGTCCGAATCTCCCAAAACTTGTTACGATACTTCTATTATGTTGAAACAAATATGCTGGAAGAGATGGGGTAAAAAATAGATGTTCGATTAGGAATCTGTAGTTAGTTATAGGTTTAGGCATTTAAAGGTTTTAAGTTAAGTCAAATTTAGGACTGCGATGCCCAAATCAAGCAAACAAGGTATGAATCCCCTGAAACCTATTACAATACGTCTATCGTATTGAAACAAATATGTTGAAAGAGACAGGATAAAAAATAGATGTCCGGTTATGAATCTGTAGTCAGTTATAGGTTTAGGCATTTAAAGGTTTTAAGTTAAGTCAAACTTAGGACTCTGATGCCCAAATCAGGTAAACGAGGTCCAAATCTCTCAAAACCTATTACAACACTTTTATTGTGTTGAAACAAATATGCTGGAAGAGGCGGGGTGAAAAACAGATGTCCAATTAGGAATTTGTTTAGACATTTAAAGATTTTAAGTTAAGTCAAATTTAGGACCTCGACACCTAAATCGGGCAAACGAGGTCCGAATCTCCCGAAACCTATTACAACACTGTTATTGTGTTGAAACAAATATACTGGAAGAGACGGGGTAAAAAACAGATGTCCGGTTAAGAATCTGTAGTCAATTATAAGTTTAGGCATTTAAAGGTTTTAAGTTAAGTCAAATTTAGGACCTCGACGCCTAAATCGGGCAAATGAGGTCCGAATCTCCCGAAACCTATTACAACACTTCTATTATATTGAAACAAATATGTTGGAAGAGACTGGATAAAAACAGAGGTCCGGTTTGGAATCTGTAGCCAGTTAGGCATTTCAAGGTTTTTAAGTTTAACTTTAATTTTTTATTTTGATTACATTGAATCTTAACATTTTATATATTTATTATTTTACTTTTATTTCTTTTGCAAGGCCTAGACACTGATTGATTGTGTCTTCTACTCTATCAGATTGATTTTTGAAACTTTTATAACATTGTTGAATTTCGAACAGTCAATATTGTAGAAATTTAAGTATTTAAGATATTGAATTTTTTATTTTCTCTACACTCTATTTTGATATAATAGAAATGGAATAGGAAAATTTGGTATTATATTTTATAGGGTATTATATACATTACAGGTACAGGTAGAACAAATTATGTAAAAAAAAATCACACTATAAAACCTTTTAGCGACGACCACTGACCGTCGTTATAACCAGTATATAGCGACGGTCAACACATATTACCGTCGCTATATATGCATTCTAGCGACGGCCAAGGATACCGACTGTCAGTATATACAAGTTATAATGATGGTCAGTGGACATCGCTAAAAGGTTAGGCACTAATTAAAACATATTGAGCTATACCGACGGGTATGGCCGTTGCTAAAGAGTATTTATAACAACAGCGCCCAGCCAATATGTAGTCGCTATATGTACCTTGTAGCGACGGCCGCGTTGGTAAAGTGGTTTACAAATAAAAAGTAAGAAATCTTATATACTGACGGTCAGAACCGTCGGTAGAAAGATAATATACCGATGGCCATGACCGTCAGTACAGGGATTTTCCCACCTAACCATATGCGGGAGTGTTTTTGGCGACAGCCATTTTTTTGGTGGCCGTCGGTAATACCTTTTAGCAACTTTTTTTTTTAGCGACGGGTAGTGATGGTCTCTCTGGCCGTCAGTATAACATATAACAACGGATTTTAACCCTGTACCGACAGTCGCCGAAAGTCTTTTTCCTGTAGTGTAAAATGTTTTCTTGATCACCATATGGAGCCTGAGAGAAAAAAAAATTTGTGAAGTTGAACATCGATCCTATTTTATATCTTATGCTCTTTTTTCACTAGTTTAGGCTTCTATGCAACTATTCAAATCTCGTGCTCATGTAACAAATTGTCATCAATCTTGAACACCAAAATTTCAGGTGAAATTGAGGATTGACCACAAACCATGGGATGATGTAGTCCAATCTTTACTCCAGTACCTCAAAATGGGGTTTGGACGTTTAAATGAATTTTCTCAAAACTTTGAACTGAGATCACTCATAACAATTCAAGAAAGTCATCAAATATTTAAATATATTAAGACATTGTGGAGATTAGACTTCATAATCTGGCAATGTCTACTAATAATATGAAGGCATTCCCAAAACTATCTTGACCGGTTGCATCACCAGTGGAGAATTTGAAGGTTCACCTAATGAAAACTCGGTCTCCACGTGGTTTTGTTCTATTCATGGTTGCTCTTGTAACTTTCTCAATTTGTCAAGCTCTCCTACCGCTTCCTTCATTGTGAGCCTCTTTTCCCCCTTCACCTTTAAGCATCTCCTTTAGAGCTCATCGTGGGCTTTAACTTTTTTTATCAGCATACCGAACCAAAGATGAAAATATTGTGAAGTCGAATATCTATCCTGTCTTTTATATCTCAAGTTATTTTTCACTAGTTTAGGTTTCTATGCGACTACTCAGATATCTTGTTCATGTAACAAATGGTCATCGATCTGGAATAGCAAAATGTCATGTAAAATTGTGGATTGACCACAAACCACGTGATGACTTAGTCCATTATTACTACGGTACGTCTAAATGGGGTTTAAGCGCTTAATTGAATTTTCTAGTATTTTGAATTGAGATCACTCATAAAAATTTGTGAAAGACGTCTAAAATTAAAATATATTAAGACATTGTGGAGATTAGGCTTCGTAAACAAATAGAAAAGAAGGATACATGATTGTCAATCAAGACTACTTATTGAATACAGAAGTGGTATAGTATTCCCCGTACTAATATAAACTACAAAAACCAAGTTTTGGAAACCATTAGACAACTTTAATGATCTAGTAAAGATAGTTGGCTAAATAACCATCGGGCAATTTCCATTGGCATTATGAAGGCATTCCCCAAACTATCTTGACCTGTTGCAACACCAGTAGAAGAATTTGATGGTTCACCTAGCAAAAACTCGGTCTCCTCGTGGTTTTGTTCTACCAATGGTTGCTCTCATTACTTTCTCATTCTGTCGAGCTTTGCTGCCACTTCCTTCATTGTGGGCCTCTCTCCCCCCTTCACGTTTAAGCATCTCCTTGTTAGCTCAGGGAATACCAAGAGTTGCTCCATGTCACCCTCATTCACAACCCAATCATCAAGAATCTGAAAGAGACGATTGTCTTTGATCGAAGAAGTGAAATACATAGTTAGACTTCTATGCCCCTCTGATCTCTCTGACAAAAATGGTTTTTCCCCAGTCAATAGCTCCACAAGAACAACACCAAAGCTATAAACATCACTTTTCTCGGTTATTTGACCTGTGTGAAAACATTCTGGGTCCAAGTATCCTAAGGTCCCTTGAACCAGTGTAGTCATTTGAGTTTGATCAAGTGGAACCAACCTTGAAGCTCCAAAATTAGATACTTTTGCTGTGTAATTATCATCTAATAGTATGTTGGCAGACTTGACATCTTTGTGAAGGACTGGAATGGAATGTGAAGAGTGCAAATAGGCAAGTGCTCCAGCAGTTTCAGAGGCAATCCTCAAATGGTTTTCCCATGAAAAGGAACTTGCATGGCTCTCATTGTGGATGTATTGGAAGAGGGTACCATTGGGAATGAATTCATAAACCAACATGGGAACTTCAGTCTCCAAACAACAACCCAAGAGCTTCACCACATTTCGGTGGTTGATTTTAGAAAGAATGTCCACCTCATTTATGAACTGTGCAATTTGGCTTTTATCAATTACTTTATATTTCTTAATGGCTACAACTCTCTTATCTGGTAAAATTCCTTTGTGCACTGTTCCGTAGCCTCCTTCCCCAAGAACTCGACTGTCATCGTAATTGTTGGTTGCCTTTTTTAGGTCTTCAATAGTAAATATCTTGGCAATCTCTGAAACACCTTTACGGGAAGCAATGTACTGCTGCAATAGCAAACCTCCATTCTTTTGGAAGAATTTCTCTCTGTATCTTATCAACCTTCTATGTTTGATTGCCCAGTATGATAAAGAACTACAAACAATAAGAACGAAAATGCCTAGTCCAATGCCTGCATATAGGAAAAAGTGGATAGTTTCATTGCAAGTTCTATTCAACCTGAATAAAGTCCTTCATTCGTTTAGCATTTTGAAATTAGAGGCACAAACCACTGGAATGCTTGTTTGAGCACAACATGGAAAGACATAACATTTTTTTTATCTTGCTTAGTGAACAATGGATGAGGAGAGGCATGTCACCATGTGGCTGGTGAGTCCTTGGGTTGTTGTGCTTCATCATCTACGATTGATCAATCTAGATAGTTTAGTCAGTGGACCTCCTCTCACATGGATCACGCCCAACAATATCATTGATTAGACAATCATAACTGTTTAACCAATCACTTTCTTCTAATGATATGGAGAGGTTTGCTCACTCAATTTTGAGAATGAGGAACATGAACACCAATCAGTGTTTCCTGCAAACTACAAAGTACCTTGAAGTGGGGAAACTAGTGCTCAATTAAGGGGCCGTTATGGAACTGTGGAGCAATCTCAATCAAGCAAGGTTTTAAAGGGGCCATTATAATGGTGTAACAGACTAGGGGTGTTACATTTTTTCCTTTATAACACTCAGGGTCAAAATGGAAAATAACGGGAAAACAACGGAATATAACGAAAATAATGGAAAATAACGGAAAAATGGCTCAAAAATAAAAAATAACAAAGAAATAACGGAAAATAACAACCTTTTCTTCAAAAATATTTCAAGAAAGGGTCGTGCTCTGTTAACAGATCTAAAATGACAAGTATCTATACAGGGACACAATATAAGCCACGTGGCAAACTCTTATAGGACTCTAACCTTATGGATGTTAGTGCTATCCCATGGTCGACCTACAAATCGAAAATCAGCCTTAGTAGTGATTTATAAGTGTTGGTCACTTTGTCTCACTAGATCTATTTTTATCTCTCTCTATTTGGTCACTTTCTCTCTCTAAGTTACACCCTCAATTTCTATCTCCTCTCTTTCTACTTTTCTTAGCTTTCTAGTTAGGTTTATTGTTTCAGTTTGCTTATTCAAAAGAATTGTAGTTTTCTATTATGATTGTTAATGATAACTAGTTTGTTTGTTATATTGTCATTTCCTTCTTATTGGTTACATACTTAATTTTCTATTATTTTATCAGTTTTGTAGATCACTCTAAAAATCAATCAAGAATATTTTTAAAATCAATCACATCAGCATTCTCATCCTTCCATTGTTTATCAGAATTTGCCTATTATTATTGTTCTTAATTACGTTTTCTAACCCTGAGTACGGATCGACATCCCACATACCATTGTGCAAGAATTGCTACTTTTGCAGATTAAGTAAACCAATTTAGAGAAATTTATAAATATTGTTGAATTTAGGGTTTCTGTACACAACGACATGGAAAAACCCTACTTTCAAAGTTCTTTGAAAAACATGTTTTTAATTTACAAAATATTTTTTTTGAAAACATTGAAATAACATATTTTTCAAGTGACATCCAACAATACTGACATTGTTTGCATACTTTTAAGTCTACAAAGAGTTGCAGATTAGATTTGTCCCTTGATGGCTTGGTGATAGCTTGGTGGCATAATGATGGAGATGGCTCCAAGATAGCTTGGATAGATTCATGTCTTGAACAAGTGGCTTGTATAGCTTCATGGCTTCCACGGCTTTAAAGGCTAAGAATATGGCTTTAACAAGTGGCTCCATGGCTTCATCAAGCACCTAGATGAATCCAATGGCTAATATGATTCCACACTTATGATCTTCCAACTCTGATGTGAGACGTGTGCATCTCCAAGGGTGATCAAGGGTTGAGAATTATTCTAAGAGAGAGTGGGGCTAAATCAAAAGGGAAGTCCGAGTTGTGCTTGGGTGTCCCATTTAATACAATAGCCCGTCCCCTATTAGATGATGGCAAAGTATTAGTGGGCATCCACAAGTCAACTTGAGGCGGGGCTTTTTACTTAGGTCTCGAATACGATGTTAAACCTCTCCTTAACCCTCTATAGTGGTTCTCACTTTAAGATGATCTATGGGGAGTTGGGTCTTCTCGCAACGAGCTTATGTTCCACGATGCTCATTGATGGTCCACTGTTCTCAGTTGTTCTCTCAACGATGATTATCCTACAATTATCCAATGCACGTGTAATGAGATCCTAAGGTAGATAAGCTATGCATCGGACAACTAGATGCAATTTATGTACATATGCAGAGTCATAAGCTCATGAAATCTAATAATGCCCTAAGGTTAAAACAGATAATTGGGCATTATAATTGGGGTTCTCGGCAAGGTCCGTCCGTCCGAAAGTAGTGGATTGGAATGGCCATTGGTTAGGCGATTTTGCCCCTGTTCTGCAGATTTTGAGGACACATGGACAGTTGAGGAGGTTGTCATTTTTTTCCCACTTACAGTTACCTATTCATAAAATATTTCAATTTAACCCTTTAGTAGGACCCTACGCTGATAATGCTTAATTACCACAATAAGTTAAGAGACCTTAATCACTAAGTCACCCTCAGGGTCGTTTCGCGGGCGCCCTAGTCACTAAGTCACCCTCAGGCTCAAGGTCTTCTCGACAAAAGTTGATGCCTAAGGCGAAAGTTCTTCTCCACAATATCTCCACAATATCTTAATATATTTAAATATTTGATGACTGTATATCTACCACGTCTTTTATATCTCAAGCTATTTTTCAGTAGTTTAGGTTTCCATGCTGTTACTCAGATATCTTGTTCATGTAACAAATGGTGATCAATCTAGAAATCCAAAATGTCATGTAAAATTAATTGTGGATTGACCACAAACCATGTGATAACTTAGTCCATTATTACTACCGTACGTCTAAATGGGGTTTAAGCGCTTAATTGAATTTTCTAATACTTTGAACTGAGATCACTCGTTAAAATTTGTGAAAGACATCAAATACTAAAATATATTAAGACATTGTGGAGATTAGGCTTCATAAACAAATAGAAAAGAAGGATACATGATTGTCTTGCAAGACTACTTATTGTATACAAAAGTGGTAAAGTATTCCCCGTACTAATATAAACTACAAAAACCAAATTTTGGAAACCATTAGACAACTGTAATGATCTAGTAAAGATAGTTGGCTAAATAATCATCGGGCAATTTCCATTGGCATTATGAAGGCATTCCCCAAACTATTTTGACCTGTTGCAACACCAGTAGAAGAATTTGATGGTTCACCTAGCAAAAACTCAGTCTCCTCGTGGTTTTGTTCTACCAATGATTGCTCTCCTAACTTTCTCAATCTGTCGAGCTCTGCTGCCACTTCCTTCATTGTGGGCCTCTCTTCCCCCTTCATGTGTAAGCATCTCTTTGTTAGCTCAGCGAATGCCAATAGTTGCTCCATGTCACCCTCATTCACAACTCGATCATCAAGAATCTGAAAGAGACGATTGTCTTTGATCGAAGAAGTGAAATACATAGTTAGACTTCTATGCGCCTCTGATCTCTCTGACGAAAGCGGTTTTTCCCCAGTCAATAGCTCCACAAGAACAACACCAAAGCTATAAACATCGCTTTTCTCAGTTATCTGACCTGTGTGAAAACATTCTGGGTCCAAGTATCCTAAGGTCCCTTGAACCAGTGTAGTCATTTGAGTTTGATCAAGTGGAACCAACCTTGAAGCTCCAAAATCAGATACTTTTGCTGTGTAATTATCATCTAATAGTATGTTGGCAGACTTAACATCTCTGTGAAGGATTGGAATGGAATGTGAGGAGTGCAAATAGGCAAGTGCTCCAGCAGTTTCAGAGGCAATCCTCAAACGGTTTTCCCATGAAAAGGAATTTGCATGGCTCTCGCTGTGGATGTATTGGAAGAGGGTACCATTGGGAATGAATTCATAAACCAACATGGGAACCTCAGTCTCTAAACAACAACCCAAGAGTTTCACCACATTTCGGTGGTTGATTTGAGAAAGAATGTCCACCTCATTTATGAACTGTGCAATTTGGCTTTTATCAACAACCTTAGATTTCTTAATGGCCACGACCCTCTTATCTGGTAGAATTCCTTTGTACACTGTACCGTAGCCTCCCTCTCCAAGAACTCGGCTGTCATCGTAATTGTTGGTTGCTTTTTTTAGGTCTTCAACAGTAAATATCGTGGCAATCTCTGAAACACCTCTACGGGAAGCGATGTGCTGCTGCAATAGCAAACCTCCATTCTGTTGGAAAAATTTCTCTCTGTATCTGATCAACCTTCTATGTTTGATTGCCAAGTATAATAAGGAACTGCAAACAATTAGAACGAAAATGCCTAGGCCAACACCTGCATAGGAAAAAGTTGGATAGTTTCATTGCAAGTTCTATTCAACCTGGAAGTCCTTCATTAATATTTTTTTTTATAGTTTTCAATATATATTGCTTATTGAACAATGGATGAGGAGAGGCCTGTCATTGAAATTTAGCTTGGACCTGGATAGCTTAGTTAGTGGACCAACTGCCACATGGATCACACCCAACAAGATCACTGATTAGACAATCCTAACCGTCTAACCAATCACTTTCTTCTAATGAGATGGATAGGGTTGCTCACTCAAGTTAGTTTTGGGAACGAGGAACATGAACACTGATCAGTACTGTTTACAAAAACCACCCGTACGTGTTTCCTACAAAGTTCTGTGAAGTGGGGAACCTGGCGCTCATCTGAGACCAAAGTTGACAGCAAAGATCACTCCCACCCGCCCTACATGTGGGTACCTTTTTACTAAGAATTTTTTTTCCTGTGGACTGTTTTCCTATATGGAGCTGTGGAGCCATCTCAAGCAAGGTTTAAAGGAGGCCGTTTTAACAGTTAAACGGACTGGGGGCGTTACCGTTTAAACCGTTTAAACGGCCGTTAAAACGGATTGAAATGGCCAGGGGCAAAAATAGAAAAAAAGGAAAAAAAATGGTATTTAACAGAATTAAACGGATTTTAACGATTTTAACAGAAAAAAAACTGAAAAAATGGCGCTGAAATTCAAATTTTGAAATTTGAAAATTAAAAAAAAAATAGAATTTAATGGATTCTAACGGAAATTAAACAGATTTTATCGGAATTAAACGGATTTAACGGTCGTTTTTTTCGCAAAATTTTTATGAATTAAACGGCTGTTTAAACGATTTTAACGGTCGTTTAAACGATTTTAACGGCTGTTAAAACAAAAAAACGGCCATTTTTTTCAAAACCGATAAAATGTGTTTAAACGATTTTAACGGAAACGGGCTTGGGGGTTACCGTTTAAACGGCCATTTTTAAAACCATTATCTCAAGTACTACCATATCTGCAAGACAAGGCATATTCCACTCTGTCACGTGATGGCAGCATCTGAGATGGCTCCATAGCTCCATATAAAAAATGGGTCCACATAAAAGAAAAATTACTTGGGGTGTCACAACGAGTTTAGGTAACAAGTTACGGGTTTAATAGATATTTTTTTGTTATACATTTCTTTGTAATATAGTATGTCTTTTTTTTTGGGCTTTTTTGCTTAGCCCCCTTACTTTATTGATGCAATTAGCATCTCACCCAATGTTTTCAAAATATTTGGGTCACCCTTTGACCATGGTCAACGTCATTGACCATAGACGGTCTCGGATGGACACCCAAATATTTTTTAAATGACTATAATGACCTTGGGTGAGACTCAAATATTATGAAAACATTGGGTGCACTGCAAATTTCATCAATAAAGCAAGGGGGACAAGCAAAAAACTATTTTTTTTTAGGCTTTTTTTTTTTCAGGTTTTTTTTTTTTTGATGATTGTAAACTATAAAACTCACCTTCACAGGTTGTTAAGCATGCTAATGTCCCTCATCAATGATGACGAGGGACCACAATATGAGCCACGTGGCACAATCTTAGAGCAATTTAATTTCTTAACAAAAAAATCAAATTTCTAAAGGATTCACCACGTCATAATGACAATAGACAATAATTTATTATTTTTATGTACTCTAGTGGAAGGCACTTGCCTGATTGTAGGGGCATGTTTTTGGAATAAGAAAGTTTCACCCCAAGGGTAGTTTCGGAAACCATGGCAAAATAAAGACAGTTTTATTTTGAAATTCAAATTTTCAATTTTGAATTTCAAATTTTCAAAATCGAAAAAAATAAAGAAACAGAAAAAACAGAAAAAAAAAAAAAAGAAAAAAAAAGAAAAAAAAATTGGCCCTATTTCACAGTTTCCAGAAAGTTATAATGGAAAAATAACGGTCGTTATCATTATTTTCCACAATTTTTGGTGTATCGGTCCAGCCAGCGAGAGGTGGTTAATATCGAGTAAAACTTCCATCACACGAAATGGTAAATCACACAAAACACAGCCAATAAATTTTCGGCACGTACACAAGTGCTTTTGCAACGTACCCATATGCTTTTGCTTTTTAGGTGTGCGTGCCGAGAACTCATTGCCTGTGTTTTGTGTGATTTGCAATCCCATTGTGACAGAAGTTTTACTCGTCAATATCCAGAAGGTTAATGGGGCCTAAAGAGTTATCCCTTCTTTTGAGTAGTTGCCAACACACCTCGGGCTGCGCAATAACTTTATAATTTAATGCTAGCTGTAAGACAATATTTTACTATTTTCCACTGCTTGAAAAATTTTCTCTGGATAAATGAGTTGCGGGAATTAATTACCTAAAATGACCATCTTGGCGGCTATGCATCCAACTCCAATATCCACGCAGTGCTCAGTAGACTCAATACCTAAACCCAACGAATGAACAATATAATTAACACAGTTTACGAAGTAAAAGAAATGAAATAAAATACAGGTTTATATGCTAAATAACATACACTTTTGGTGTGAAATTTTGTGTCAATTAACTATGTTAACTAACTAAATAAAATACTGCTAATAAATTAATAATACCTTGGCATCCATCGGGAAGATATGGGTTCCCTTGGTAACCACTACTGCAATTGCAACGATATCCAGGGCCATTGTTGGAGTTGTAGCAATTGCTATTTGAGCCACATGCATAGCTCTGATGATTTCTACGAGCATCTTCGCACGTCTCCTCACCTACGACCCAATCGAGAACCACCTGAGAGTATCGACTTTTGTCTTTGTTAACCGAGATATTGAAAGTCCAGTCTGGGTCAGCCAGGAAAGCATAGCTGCACGAATTGAGATCACGAGTGCTGTTGCGGAAGATGTTTAAGCTATCGACGCTAAAGAGATACGTTTCGACCGTCTTTAGATTCTTGGGGATTGAGGTCTGGCAGCAGCCGTCTCCTAAGCATGAATACTCCTCATTCACGTTCCCAATATCAAGGTATGTGCATAGAGAGGCGCACGCGCTCATGTACCTGTACATATACCCATCGCTTTCTCCGTAGTCTACTATGTAGGCCAAGGTGTCACAACCAGTGGCCGTGAGCTTATTAATGTTCGATAACGTGAATGGGCTTCCCGTCAAATTGATATTATATATGAAATTGTAAGTCGAATTTCCCGACTCGTTGTAACAGTTGTATGACATCGGAGTGTTGACAATCGCTAGGCCTTGTTGCACCCATACGTTGAGAATCCGAATGTCACGGAAAAACAGTTGAGGAGGGTCATAATGAGTGGAGTTGCAAACTAGCTTGAACTTTTTGTCTTTAAAGCATCTCGAATCTTCTCCGGTACCGAAGGGGTAAGGAACGCTAACGTTCCCACATTTATCAGGGCAGCCGGGCTTGGCTTCAGAGGCTGCTTCTGATGTTACTATCCGTAACAATAAGATTGTGAGCCAAAACAGCAACATTTGCGGACCCATTTTCATCTTCTCTAACTAATCTTTCTCCCTCTATTTTTTTTCCTTATCGCCTTTGTTAGAGAAAGAAGTAAGGAGTGCCAATGTTGTGAGGATTCATCAACTGAGTTCAGCTGGTGCCCAAACTACTCTTATATAAAAGACCACTTATCGTACAGATGGTCTATCATATAATTCATGAAATCATGACCACATATATAACAAGTTAGAATGAGCAATCCAAGACATGGCAATCAATTGAACGGTCCAGATCAAAGCATGAATATCAGAATATGTGTTCTAATTACCCGTAAAAGTCTTCAACGGATGAACATGGTCCAATGACGCGCGTTAACTTTCTGATCTATTGATTCTTCCATAAACAATTACTAGTCCTTATGGTCGGTGTTATGTTTTTTAGGAGTAAAAATCTCAAAGAGTTGATCAGTGGCCTTTCAAAATGCCATGTAGCACATTATTTTTGATGATTTAACTAGCCGATGGTTTTATATATACCTAACAAAATACTTGAATCCAACGGCTAGAATCACTCTTTAAAATTAACGTGCTAAAATCTAACGGCTAGAGTTAAGCAACCAGTATGATTTTTGGTGTGTATAGCCACCAAGGGATGATTTAAGCATCCATGCAATCACTGAACCGAAATACGTCCTACATGCCATTTTTAGGGGGCCACTCATGGACTGAATAAAAAACATTTCCCACTTCCTATCCCATGATCTTCTAGCCAAAATCTATTGCATTTTCCTGGAACGAAAAGTAGGCCTAAAATGTCTGTAGAAAAGTCAGATCGGACGGTTAACCTCATTGGACAATGTCCATTTGTTGGCTATGTTCAATGTTAAGGACTCCTACAAGTAATTAGACCAAACGTCTGATCCATCCTTGGGTTACATCAAAACCCTAAGAATGGACCCACACCCACCGGTTGGATTGAACCCGTGGGTCCCGGAGCCTACCCACGTTCTCTCTTCCTTGTAGTCCAGATGTTAACGTTCACGTGCTTCGTCTTTCGTCTCAACCACTTTTTAAAGTAGGAAGAATATTACCTCTTCTGAGGGGCCAAGAATGTTCTAAGATATTAAATCTAACCGAAGATTTCTTAAATGAAAAAAATGTTTAAACTATTTACAAAAGTAGAAAAGACTTTCGAAAATTTGCCAAAAAAATAACTAGACATCTGTAACCTGACAGACGCCTTTTAAAAGGGCGTTTTCCCATTAGTAAAACTATCCCCAATGCAATACGAGCCAAGTGGCATACTCTTAGTGGATGCTGACTGATTAGTGATTTACAACCTTTGGACCTTTGCACTCAAATAACGCTCAATAATGCTCAAATTCCTACTGTTAAAATCAACCCATGAAAATAACTTCAATTCAATACTTAGAAACCACTGATCATGTTTATTTTTGGGGTGTAGGTCCACTTTGTGATTGGCCAAACATCCATACGGTCAGCGTCCACTAAGAGTGTGCAACGTGGCTCGTATTGTATTGTGACAGAAATTTTACTTGTCAATGGGCAAATGCCCTTTTAAAGGACGTCTATCAGGTTCACACGGAAGAATCTATGGTACTTCTGTATCAAAATTTTGATGCAAAAGTCCCTCAATTTGCCACCTAGTAAATTCTATTGCTGGGCCCCTGAATGTTTGGCCCAGACCTTGGTGGAAGCACACACCAAAAAACAGTGTGATTAGTGATTCCTAGCCATTGAATTTTAACAGTTTTTCACCGTGGACTTGGAACCAACTCATAGACCGGTTCATAGAGCTCATGCGAAAAAGTGCTCAAATCCTATTGCTAGAAATCACCAATCACGCTGATTTTTGGTGTGTTGGCCAATCATAGACTCATAGTGTGGACCAAATGTTCTGGGGCAAGTGGGCTCGAACAAGTCAGAAGCCCTTTAAAAGGGCGTTTGTCAGCCTTAATTTCTGTCAGGGAGAGGCCCTTTCAAAGGGCCAGATGAAAAACGGAAGGGTGCTTTGGGCTTTTCTGTCTCTATTTGCTGGGGTAGTTGTTCCATTCGTCCGCTCAAACCTCAAACAGTTCGACAAATGGGCAAACCACTTTTCCACTCATACGTGCGTGCGAGTTCTGGGCCTCTCTTGGAAAGACATCTTACATTGACAGGAGGGATAGGAAAGACATCTTAAACCAGTGTTATGCTAATACAATACCACTCTAACTCCAGCCGTTGGATTTGGAAATAACGATGTCATACTCTATCCAACAGCTGGCGTGCAACCAGGATTACAAGCCCGGGTTATTTATTATAATCCTAGTCTTCCCACCAAGCTGTAGTGCACATGCTTATTTATCTAAACCATCCGATTTGTAAGCCCCATCTCTTTTAACCTATGAGTCCCAAAAATCACTTCAATCAAGTGAACCATACCAAACCATTCCATAAATGATGGACGAGAGCCACTTACATTGATGTTCAAGAAAAACGATGAATGTATTGGTGACTGGTGATAGTCATCAAATTTGGTGACTATTGACTCTGCACTTGACAAGTACTTTCACAATATTGTACCCGGAGGAAAGTTTTTCCTGCAGGGGCATATAAACACACCACGTGCCACACCGTTTTTGGACCTACTGACCCATGATGATTAGCCCACCCAGCCTCAATAGACCTACACGTACACCAGCAATCAGCTTGATAAATGCATCTGGTAAATGCCTTAACATGTGAACAAATATTTCAATCATGTGAGAAAATAAAGGTGTATTTGCGCGCGCTAATATTCGCCCGGGCGCGTTTGGCAGCCACTTGCCCCGGACAAATATGTAGTGGGCCCACAAATTTGCCCGCTGCAATGGGAAAATATTTGATCACCCCCTCCCATGTGTAAATATTTTCACGCCAATTAAGCCTTAGTGGGAAAATTTTATTTTCTCGCGGGAAAATCACTATTTTCAATAAAAATGAGTTTTTTCTTCCTTTGACATAACATATGGTTCCCACACTCGCCTAACCCATTTTTTGACTTACTTTGATATGTGGGACCCACTCAAATTGAAAGAAAATGAAGTAAGCTGAACTAACTAGCTTATACACGTACCAAACGTTGTTAAATATTGATATGAACAAATATTTAGCCAAGATAATATTCGCCTAGCTAAATATTCGCCATCGGAACTCTTTTCTCACATACCAAACAGGCCCTAAATGAGAAATGAATTCCGGGCTTAGTAGGAAAAATTATCCAAATTTAAATGGCTTGGTAGGGAAAATTATACAGATTTGAATGGCTAATCTAACATTGGACAGTTGTGTTTTCCCATGGAAAATTCAATTTTCTCACTTGGCAATCAAACACGCCCTAAAGATTAAATTGGGCCCACCAGTAGAAGTTTTGATGTAGGACATTTAACCAATACTCCCCAAAAGTCGCAACTGTTGGTAGCGTGAGATTAAATTCCTTTTAATTCATAGGATCTATCTAGGTTCTCGGTCGACACGACCCCTCGTGGGCCCATGTCACACAGGCCACCCCACCTCGAGTGTGCCTCATATTACGCAGGCTGTCCCACTTGAGACCGGTGTGAAAATGCCCTTGCATTAATCACCCCCTGTGAGGAGACTCGAACACGAGACCTCCCGCTCTGATACCACTTTGATGCAGGACATTTAACCAATACTCATCAAAAGCCACGACTGTTGGTAGCATGAGATTAAATTTCTTTATCTCATATGATCCATTTAGGTTCTCGGTCGACACAACCCCTCGTGGGCTCATATCACACAGGCCACCCTACCCCGAGTGTGCCGTATATTACGCAGGCTGCCCCACTCTAGCCCGGTGTAAAAATGCCCTTGCATTAATTATCCCCGGTGAGGAGACTCAAGCATGAGACCTCTCGCTCTGGTACTACTTTGATGCATGTATTTAACCAATACTCCCATAAAACCGCGACTGTTGATAGCGTGAGATTAAATTCCTTTAACTCGTAGGATCTATATAGGTTCTCAGTCGGCACGACCCCTCGTGTGCCCATTTCACATAGACCACCCCACCTCGAGTGTGCCCCATATTACGCAAGCTGCCCCACTCGAGCCCGGTGTGAAAATGCTCCTGCATTAAGTTTGAAGTGAGAAGATTAAGTACCACTGTAGCATGTTATTTTACATTTTCACTACAGGGTCCTTATCATGTACTAGTGGAAGTTATTTGCGTTTGCCCGTGATTAACATGCAAATCATCAAAATTTATATGCGGTATTATATTTTAAATAATATTAAGTGGCTGAGAGTAATTGTTTTGAAAATGTTTAATGGTACGGGAAGTAATTAAGTAGTTAATTAAACAAGGCTGTTTTTCAATGACCAATAAATGTTTTGAAACCAAATTATCATTTACTATTTTAAAGCTAATAAAACTTGGGCTTTCCATATGATGTTCATCTACCTATGTCTCTCTAGAAAATACATGAATAAATAAAAAAACATAAAATAAAAAGAAGAAGTAGAAGGCAACGTGTTAGTTCATTAAATGCCTTTCTCTACAAAATAAAGCTAAAAAAAAAAAAATGTTCATTAAATGCCCTTAACATACTGACCCATCCTCAAGCAATTAATTATATTTTTAATATAGCCCCTTGATACTTTTTCATACCATTAGTCTTATTTTCAATACAACTCCTTGATAACCACTTAATTACTTGCCATGCCATTATTTTCATATTTTCATATTTTCAAAAATATTTTCTTAATAAATATTTAATGAATTATAAAATAGGTGCCTAGATATTTTATATTTTATTGAATCATGCTACCCCACGGATAACTGAACAAAATATGTACAGTTGAGGCCTTTGACCATTGGATTCAAATATTGATCCACGGTCCATAGGCAAACAACTATTTTACTCTTTGCACTGGTTGCCTCTTGGACTGCCGATTTTTATCCAATTTTCCGTGGGGCCTAAGTGAATGACGTGTGACAGACCGAAGCTTTGGCTTTTAAATAGTACTAGTGTGCCGGGAGTATGCGTTGCACAAGTGATTGTATTAGGGTCATATTTTGAACAAGTGGCAAAATAACAAAGTTTCGAACTATATGGAAGATTAGTTTGGAGGACAAATCTCTAAATTGCAAAAACTCAAGGCACAATTAGAAAATTAAAATTCTGAATTTTTTTTTTTTTTTTGATGTAGAATAGATAGATAGTTATTAAGGGGTTGCTTTAGAAACATAGAACAAATGTCATAAAAAGTAATTAAGTTGTTATTAATGATGGTATGGTAAGTAATTAAGTGGTTATCAAGGGGCTGTATAGAAAATATAATTAATAGATTAGATGGTGAATAAGTTGTGAAGAACAGAAGAATAAATGGAGGATACACATCGATCTCCTAGCCCCAACATCTGATGCAGTGATGATCCTCCAAGCCACACCATCCCGTGATACATGTATTCGATTATGTTGCCTGTAACTGTTCAAAAGAAGCAACTGATCCAATGGTTAAAATAACATGATAGTTCGTCTATTTGGATTAGGAGATGTGGAGTCCAGCAAATGTAGGTTCTGGTCAATAAGTTGACCAATCATCAAGATTTTATAGTTTTTTTAATTAACTGACATACATGATCTCACGTGATCATGATCAGTAGTTGTGATTCTTGGCACACCTTGATAGTCGTCATTCGGTAAAACCATATTTCACGACTCACAACCTTAGCTGCTTCCGGTGAATATTCGTGCTTTAATTTCAACCAAGAGACTCTTTTCACTCTAATCAATGGCCAAGACTCTTTTCACTATACTTAATGTGTCGGAATATCAAGACCACACATTAAGAGATGGAACCACATGATTTGACAAGAGAATATTCTCAATTGATGTGGGACCCACTCTATATAAGTCCTAAATGTTAACGCGTTTGAAGGGAGGATAGGTGGTTGGCCACTAGACATTATTTTGGTGCTAGTCACTAGTTACCAAAATAATTTTCCACAAAAATTGATCTGTGGGATCTTTCAGACAACAATGTTGGCTCTCAAGTCAAACCTACTATTCCAAGTAAACCTTCCATGTTTCAAATTCAAACTGTGTTGCAGCGGAAACGTCCACCCAAATCTACAATGTTGGATGGAATTCCCTGGATACACACGATTTGGCATTTTTGGAATTTTTCCTGTGGGGGCATAAAAACACACCACGTGGCGCACTTTTTTTGGGACCCCACCCAGCCCTTAATGGACCAAACACCAACAATAATCAGCTAGATTGGTGATCTCTAGCCATTGGATTTGAGACAATCGATGTGACAATGCGCAATCCAAGACATGACATCAAACAGAGGGTCTAGATTAATTTAAATGTATACTCTAGGCATGTGCCCGGCATGCACCCAGCCTGCAGATCCAATATACATTATAATAAAGCGATGACATCCATCATATTAAAATCGTTGTATCTCATCACATATTCTCCTAGTTGTCGAGATTAAAGGGGCAAGTGGGCCCGAACAAGTCTACCACGTTGCAATTTGAGGGACTTCTGCATCAAAATTTGGATACAGAAGTCGGTATCAAAGAATAGCCCTGTATCCCCATGTATACGTTGGAGGAAGTTGCCCAGGGAAAATATAAGGGACAGAAAATGTGTCCGAATATCAAGACCACACGTTAAGAGATGGAACCACATGATTTGACAAGAGAATATTCTCAATTGATGTGGGACCCACTCTATATAAGTCCTAAATGTTAACGCGTTTGAAGGGAGGATAGGTGGTTGGCCACCAAACATTATTTTGGTGCTAGTCACTAGTTACCAAAATAATTTTCCACAAAAATTGATCTGTGGGATCTTTCAGACAACAATGTTGGCTCTCAAGTCAAACCTACTATTCCAAGTAAACCTTCCATATTTCAAATTCAAACTGTGTTGCTGTCAGCGGAAACGTCCACCCAAATCTACAATGTTGGATGGAATTCCCTGGATATACAAGATTTGGCATTTTTGATCGGATCCTATGAACATGGCCAATCGACATGGAAGATAAATCAATGGCCGATTTTTGGTGAGGATGATCTCCTCACCATATAGATCACCCCTCCAAAAAAATCAGCCGATTCTGAAATTTCTAACGCCATCAAATGTGGGTTTCTACTTAATGGTAAAAAAATTAACGGTCCATAATTCTTTAACTTATAAACCAGGCTAAGATCAGTATCAGGATGATTTGAATTTTTTTAACGGTGATCTCCTTACCATAGAGACCATATATCCTCGCCAAAAATCATCCAATTCCAAAACTTTTAATTTATATATTGGCCCCAACCAATTTTTTGGTGTGAATTTTGTGTCAAAATTTGTGCCCCTGATCCTCAACCTTTCTTGAAAGTATCTTCCATAAAAATATTTCTTTTGTCAGGCATTTTCCACAAAAACGTTAAAAGTATATATTCACACTTCACACTCAAGATAATAACGTATTTGGCTTCTTTGTGAGATCAGATCAGTGGGTCTTCCATATGCAACAATATTGACTCCAAGTCAACTCCTAATTTTCCTAGTAGACTACTAAGTTTCTAATTCAAACGCTTACTGTCAACCTCAGGAAGGTCATCCTCCCAAGTCTACAATCTTAGAAATCAAATGGTCCCTAGGGCCTAGATACGTATACACGATTCGGACCTGAGTAAAGCTTCTATCACAACGTTCTGACAGATGCTTCTGTCACAATGAAAATCACAGCCCACGTGGCACACTCTTATTGGACTCTGACTGCATGGATGTTTGGCGGGTCCCTCAGTGGACCTCTAAACCTAAAATCAGCCTGATTAGTGATTTATAACCGATTCAATTGAAGTTATTTTCATGGGTTGATTTTAACGGTAAGAATTCGATCATTATTGAGCGTTATTTGGGTGCAAAGATACAAAGGTTGTAAATCACTAATCAGGCTGATTTTTGGTTTAGAGTTCCACTGAGGGACTGGCCAAACATCCATACGGTCAACGTCCACTAAGAGTATGCCACGTGGGCTGTGATTTTCATTCTAATAGAAGCATTTCTCAGAACGCTGTGATAGAAGTTTTATTCTTCGGACCTTGAGGCAAATTTTTCCTCTGGGCTGTGGTTGCATATATAAAAACGCACTGATTCGTGATGATTCACCCACCCCTTGATGGACCCATACACCAACAATCAGCTTGATTGGTGATCTACAGCTAATGGAAATTTTTCATGGGGAATTTCTAACCGTTTGATTCAAGTCAACTAGGGATTTGGGAGTTGACTCAGGCCAGTCAATAAATAAATTATTTAGGTAGAGTGTCCTTAATTTTCACCAAAATCTTTAGATTCCATGACTGAAAATGAGAAACTAAAAATATAAATACTGTAAAAACAGTAAATAACAGAAAAGTCATGGAAAACCAGTAGTTTTTCAATAAAATACTATAAAAATAAAATAAAACCTTAAGATTTGAATGATGAGTTTAGATTTGCTGCAACCCAATAAAACAAATGGCACTATGGAAAATCACTGAAGAAGGAAAATAGACACTATGGAAAATCGGAAATAAATTTTTGAACCATAATATACCTTCATTTATTTTTGAAAATTTTTATCTTACTGATGAGTTGACTGGATCTGATTGATTCGATCAAGTTTTCGAGTTAACTCGATGAGCGGCAACTAATCAATTTAGTAGCCCGATTCTCGACACGAAATGAAATCGAGTGTAGCCGACTTGGCGAGTTTTAAAACCTTGATACTGAATTGCTAGACATATATCATCACCAAACTTGATGATTATTGGTGTGTTAAGTCTATATATATGAAGAGTTTAATTACCCATCATTCATGGACCATTGGACTAAGAACTGTGTACCATGTGGCTCATTTTTATGCATTCTACATCCCTATTGGAAGATTATCTTTAGTTTACATTCAAAAAAGGTTAGTGGTGACCTGCCTGATAATATTGATCCTTTTATCTTGTACAGAAAGGCATCTTGCTTATAAAAAAACAAAAGCAAAAAATGAGTTAAGAGGCCCTAGTCACTAAGTCACCCTCAAGGTCGTCATATGTATATATATATATATGGTATTAATTAAAAATCTTTATACGAAAACTATTCTTGATAATAAAAAACTACGAACAGTGTTTTAAACCCCCAAAACTCAATTTGACTTGAAAGTTCATTTTCGATTCAACTTGGGATTCGGGGCTTGACTCAGCGGAGTCAATAAATATGTTATTTACATATATAAATTACTTAGATAGAGTGCCCTAGTCACTGACTCATGCTATTCTTACTAATGGATTAATTGTGGGGCCCACATGCAGAAGAGATTAATTTTTGACGACAATGATCTCCTCACCATGGAGATCATCCTCACAAAAAATCAGTAAATTTTTAAAAATTTAACCCTATCAATTATGCACTTAAATTTAACGGTCCAAAATTTTTCAACTTGCAATCCACTTTTCATAATTCTACAAACGTTGAAATGAGCTCATTTTTCGTAAAGTTGATATCGATGTTGAGAAGAATATCATCACAAAAAATTAGCCCTTAACTAATCAGCATGTGGGCCCCACATCCATTAGTAATTATATTAGTAAGAGTAACACGAGTCAACGTATCCCAGCCCATATTATGTACAAATAATTTTCCATAAAAAAATTGAGTGTCGGTTTCATACACAAAAAGTAATCACGTATTTGTATTCTTTGACAGATCACAGTTGGTTCTTTCAGACACTCAATTCAACTCACGATTGTATGGAATTCCCTGGATAAATATATACTCACGATTTGGAATTTTGGATCCTTAAATAAAATTACACTTTCTTGAATTTTTCCTGCAGGCATAAAAACACACCACGTGGCACACTTTTTTTGGACCCACCCAGCACTTAATGGACCAAACACCAACAATAATCAGCCAGATTGGTGATCTCTAGCCATTGGATTTGAGACAATCGGTGTGACAATGCGCAATCCAAGACATGACATCAAATAGAGGGTCTAGATTAATTTAAATGTATACTCTAGGCATGTGCCCGGCCTGCAGATCCAATATACATTATAATAAAGTGATGACATCCATCGTATTAAAATTGATGTATCTCATCACATATTCTCCTAGTTGTCAAGATTAAAATTATTATCAATTAGAATAGAGATTAGATTTGATAATTAAAAAATTAAAGGGATCGCATATTTGCACACCCCATTTCCTATACTGGTGGACTCCTAGTCAGGGCACACCCCAAAAAGATCTAAAACTTGGCTGACCGGTGACGGTCACTGACAACGCACAAAATGAGCCACGTGGCATTTTTTAGAGGACACTGACCGTATGGATGTTTGGTCAATCCCTAGGTGGACCTAAAAACGAAAAACCAGCTTGATTAGTGATTTCAAACCTTTCGATCTTGTACCCCAAATAATGGTTGGTAATGCTCAAATTCCTATGTTAAATCAACCCATGAAAATGGCTCCATTCAACACTTGGAAATCACTAATCAACTTGAATTTCGATTTGTAGGTCCACCTAGAGATTGGCCAAACATCTATACGGTCAGTGTCCTCTAATAATGTGCCACGTTGCTCATTTTGTGGGCTGTCAGTGTGGTCATCGGTCAGTTAAGTTTTAGAGAAATCTCTCTTTTTGGGGTGTGCCCAACTAGGAGTCCACCGGGATAGGACATGGGGTGTGCAAATATGAGCTCCCTAAAGAAAGTGTCCTAACTCATAGGGAAAATTTTATTTAGGTTATATTGCTAGGAATTTGTCTCTTTCTATTTCTCTTCATTGCAATTCTCCATAAATCCCCTTGGGGTTAGTGTAAAGACCATCTAAAATTATTTCAATAAATAATTTTTTTTTATCAAAGTATCAAAGCCATTGATCTCCTGAGATCAAGCTCTCCTCTTGGTTGCACTTGTTCTTTAGCAAGCGATGCTGCCGCTGCCCATCGAGCCTTAAATTTAAGCATTTTATTCGCTTTTCCTTTTCTTTGTCAATTATTTTCTTGATTTAAACCATGCCGAAGCTTTATCATTGGTAGGACCATTAAAGGAGGAACGAAACCTTTTGTTGGTTCAATCTTCTTCCACCGTCATGCCCGAGCAATATGGCTTGATAATGATAAAGTTCATCCCCCAAATTGGCTTGATACTATCTGATATATATTCTTTAAAATCCTTAGATCTGCTCCGTAATGATGTAATCTAACAAAATCATGTGTAATTAAACATTTTACACACACGATTTGCCTTGGAATGGTCCAAACCTTGGTTGTTTTCAATCTAACTCACTGTTGTTTGAAAAGTGATGACTAAAATGGGGTCATGTCGGGAGATCTTTCAAACGGATTCATAGAAATATATTTTTTACAAAAATCGTGTGTTATTAGTGATTTCACACATGATTTGCCCTACTTCTACTTGAATCAACCCCTGTGATGCCTCGAGCCCTAAAGTGCCATTTTGTGGGTGTTTAGCCTATTCTTTGAGATACGCCCAACAAAAGTGAAGTCTGATAGAAATAATGTGCATGAGTGTTAGACAAAAAATGTGGTAGGAGTTCAGAAATCATGATCAACGGACACGAATGGGTCCCCTAGTGGGGACATGAGTAGATCATTGGTTAGGATTAGACTTCTAATCCCTTGACTTAGTCAACTAGAGACCATACCAAGACCATACAGATGAGGAAGTTAGGTACGAGAAACAACATGGTGGGCCCTGATTTGATCCATAAAATGCAGATCATCAGGATCATCGGAGGGTCAGAAATCAAGGGTCCAGGTCTCACTAACCTAGATCCCATCTTGGAAACTAACCCCATACGCACGTAGTGCTCTCCCATGCGAGCATGTGTATGGGACCAGATCTGGTGCCAGGTTACCAGATCTGTAGATATCAAAAGATCATCCGAAGGCCAAAAATCAAGGGTCTAGATCTCACTGATCTGGATCCCATCTTGGGAAACTAACCCCATACACATGTAGTGCCCTCCCATGGGACCACATTTGGAGATATCAAAAGATCATCGGAAGGCCAAAAATCAAGGGTCCAGATCTCAATGATATAGATCCCATCTTGGAAAACTAACCACATATGCACATAGTGCTCTCCCATGGGACCATCCGTATGGGACCAGATCCGGAGATATCAGAAGATAATCGAAGGGCCAAAAATCATGGATCCAGATCTCACTGATCTGGATCCTATCTTGGAAAACTAACGCCATACGAACGTAGTGCTCTCCCAAGGGATCATGCATATGGGACCAGGTCTGGTGCTAGGTGGCCAGATCGAGAGATATCAAAAGATCATTGGAGGGCCAGAAAATCAAGGGTCCAGAACTCACTAATCTAGATCCCATTTTGGGAAATTAACCCCATACGCACGTAGTGCTCTCCCTTGGGACCATGCGTATGGGACCAGATATGGTGCCAGGTGGCCAGACTTAGAGATATTAGAAGATCGATCATCAGAAAGCCAAAAGTCAAGGGTCCAAATCTCACTGATCTGGATAGAGACACATGTGGGTAGTTTCTAAGAGACGTGGGTGAAAGAGAGGTGGGTGGTTGCGAGAGTGTGGCGCAGGCGCTCATGTTGTTCTCCCATATTTGATCCACTACCTTTTCTTTCTTTCAAGTAAGAACATGGGTTGAAATGTTGAATAGCAAAGTGTGTTTGTTATAAATAGTAGGTCAGATCTGACCGTCCAAATGTTATGGACAGAAAGATCTGGACCACACTTTTTGTGGAAGATAAGAGAGGGAGACAACCTTCCTCCCTTATTATATACTAGAGGGTGGCCCATGCCCACGGCACTGCCCCAACAAAGCATTTGCCAAAATCGGGTGTGAGTGGCCGAGACCCACCGTCCAGTTGGGGGATAAGATCCCGGTCCTTCTTTATTGACGCCTATATATATATATAGCGCCTTGAATTTTTTATTACATACAAAAATGGTAATAAATCCAGCTTAAAATAAATCATCAAAAAGTTGAGATTCTAACAATACATAAACCATAAGTCACACAACAAGAACATAAATATAAGAAAATGGTAGTAAAAATCACTCAACTTATACAAACCATAGAACGAGTGTAATAGAAAGTAGTTTGTGACATCTATATGCACAGTCAAAAGATCATATGTTAGATGATCATAATTCAGTGTCGAATGATATCATAAAATGGTCAACACCTAGCAAGCTCTCAGTCTCTTCATGGCTTCCCTGAACCTGCAAAGGCTCATTTTCTTTTTTTTAACGAATCAAGCACATCAGCGACTTCGGTCATTGTGGGCCTTTCATTGCTCGGCATTGTTACACATTTCTTTGCGAGCTCAGCAACTACATGGATTTGCCCCATTTCTTGCTCATCAACATCTCCAACCTTTAAAATTTGATCAAGACGATTCTCTTTAATCGAAGATGTGAAGACCTTAACTATACTTCTCTCTTTTCCAGATATCTCCCGTGAAAAGGCTTTTCTCTAGTTAAGAGCTCCATAAGAACAACTCCAAAGCTATATACATCACTCTTCACTGTTAACTCACCAGTTTGAAGATACTCAGGATCCAAGTAACCGAAGGTTCCTTGTCCTTCTGAGGGTGCAAGAGTTTGATCCAAAGGAATCAATATTGAAGCTCCAAAATCAGATACTTTAGCAGTAAGTTTATCATCCAAGAGTATGTTGCTCGACTTAACATCTCTATGAATGATTGGTGGATCAGCATAAGAGTGCATATAGTCAAGTGCTCGTGCAGTCTCGGCAGCGATCCTTAAACAAATTCCATGAGTTTAAGATTGTTGATTTCTTGTCGTGAATATGTTTAAAGAGTGTTCCATTTGATACCAATTCATAAACTAGCAATGGAACTTTGGTCTCTAAACATAAACCCACGAGTTTCATTACATTTCGATGGTTGATTTGTGAAACAATCTCAACCTCATTTAGAAACTGCTTAATTTGGTTCTTGTCTACAACTTTTGACTGCTTGACAGCCACTTCTTTCTTGTCCGATAACAATCCTCTATAAACTGAACCATTGCCTCCTTGACCAAGAAGCTGACGAGAATCGTAATGGTTGGTTGCCTTCTCAAGCACAGCTGCACTTAAGAGTTTTACTCTTTGGTGTCGTAACAACAAACCTCCATTTTGTTGAAAATTTTTCTCTTTGATTTTCTTCTTGAACACCCAACATATGCATAAAATAACAATTACAAACAAAACGCCCATCACAATAACTGCAAAATAAATAAATAAATGTATCAACATACTTCTATATATCACTAACAGTCAATATTAAACGGCAACCCCATGGATGTCCTTGTTGAGAAATCAGCTTGATCTAGTGGTTCTAACTATCCCAAAAACTTTTATCATTTGGACCTTTCAATTCATAGATGTGGATTGCCATTATCGGCAATTTATTAGAATCTCCCGATTGGTGAACATCTCGTCTCCAAGGTGTTAGACATTCATAAATGACCTCCCAAAGCAGATTTTTGTTTTTTTTTATCAAAATCAGAACATGGGTATTCCAAATCCACCTTAATAGTGACTCTTAATAAGTTCTAAGCTTTAGGAAAAAATTTAAATACAGATGACGTTAGATGCAGTCCATGTGGAGGGCTCTCATGGACCTACATAAATTAGTTTTTTTTTAGCCCACTAACCGCATGGATGTGTATCCCACCCTTTGGTGGATATACATACAAAAAATGACCTTTATTGGTATTTTCTAGGTGTTTGATTAAGTACCCAAGAAATATGCAAAAAACATGCTTGAATCCAACGGCTAGAATTAATTCCAATAAAGTGTTAAAATCTACACCTAGAGAAAACCAATCAGAGTACTGATTTTTTTTGTACATAAATCCATCAAGGGGTGGGCTAAACATCCATGTGGTTAGTGGGCGGGCCCAAAACATGGGCTATGTAGGGCCACGAGAGCCCATCTATATCTAAAATTTCTCTTAAGCTTCATAGGGACTTTGGTAATTTTGCACACCTTAAAATTCGATTGATTGGGTGTTCAAAGGTGTTGACTATAGTCAAAGGGGGAGATGCCAATAAATAAAAATTGTTGGCTGTTTTTGCTAATTCGGGAAATAAGCTAGGGGTGAAGCAAGATAAAAGTCTCTAGATTTGTAAGCAAAAAATAAGGATTAGGAGGGGATTACCTATAACGATTGTAATTGCAGTACTTAGGCTGCAACCCTCTTTACCATCGCCTTGCATACCAAATGAGCAGCGGCAAGTGTAATTTCCAGGCTTATTCTGGCAACTCCCTTTGCAAGGATATTTGACTGGATCCAAGCACTCATCAATGTCTAGTAAGTTAGAGCCATCACCATCACCATCCACAAGAAAAACAAACAATATCTGCTGTCAGACCAAAGAGCTCAAGAATCGAAGAACACAAACAAGGGTAATAAGCGATAGCTTGTGCAATCATCAAAATAGAAATACCCATACCTTGGCATCCCTCGGAGAGATAGGGGTTCCCTTGGTAACCTTCAGTGCAATTGCAATGATATCCGGCACCGTTGCTGTGCACCGTTGCTGTGGTTGGAGCAGTAGCTGTTAAGGCCGCATATACTTTGAGCTTTTTCGCATGTTTTGTCCCCTATTGCCCAGTCGAACACCACCTTAGAGTATGGCATTTTTTCTGATGTATACGGGTCGAACACCACCAGAGAGTCTGGCATTTTTTCTAGGGTATATGAGGGACTCCACTTTGAGAAATCGAACCAGTTTTGAGCAGCCAGGAAAGCGTAGCCGCAAGGACTGAAATTCCGAATGTTTATGCTGTCGGTTGTGTTGCTGACATGCATTATTAACGACTTGAGATTCTTGGGGATTGAGGTCTGGCAACAGCCAACTCCTGAGCAAGAACCCTCATCAGTTGCCTTCTTGGGGTCCATGCATAGAGAGGCACACGCGGTCCCAAAGTGCTCCACCTGAATGTCTGTCAGGATGGCTAAGGTGTCACAACCGATGGTCGTGAACTTATCTAAGGTTTTCGAGATAGTGAAGGGGCTTCTCGTCAAATCGATCTCACTTTTGTGCTCTAGCAACTTTCCGGACTCCTCGTGACAGTAATAGGCCATTGGAAGGTTGACAATCGCTAGACCATCTTGCACCGATATGTTGAGAAACTGAATGTTGCCGCGAAACAGTGAAGGAGGGTTAAAATGAGTGTTGTTGCAAACTAGCTTGAACCCTTGATCTTTAAAACAGCTCGGATTTTCTCCCAAACCGAACGGGTAGGGAACGCTAACGCTCCCGCATTTTTCAGGGCACCCGGGCTTTGCTCCAGAGGCTGCTTGTGCTGCTGCTGCTACTACCCTTATCAATAAGATTGTTAACCAAAGCAGAGATATTTTCGCACCCATTTTCATCTTCTCTACCTAATCTTTCTTCCTTTCTCTTTGCTACTTTTTCACCTTTGTTAGAGAAAGCAGCAAGGAGTTCCAATATTGCAGCGAAGACTCACCAGTACCTGAGTTTAGGTGATGGACATACAACTTTTTTCGGTTGAGGACGTTCTGATAACCATGCTTGGGGTAATTATTCTACAGAGAAAACATTCGCTGGCCCAGGGGGACTTCAAACTTCGAAGTCTCCCCACTCAAAGTCTTTCACCGTGAGAATAATAGGATTACAACTTCTCTAAATAAAACTAGAGGATGTCAATCATCAAGAGATAAATAAATTCTCTTGGATATTAAGTTATTTATCCAAACAAATGGTAGATTATAATCAACAACGGGAGAGAATTCTTACAAAGTAAGGTTAACCCCAAATCAAACCCTTGAAGGAGGAGGAAAATAATGAAGCCGATTTTGTTGATGTGCCTTCACAAAAAATGGAGATAAATCCACTTTGAAAACCCGTTGGAATCTTATAAGGAAATCCCATTTTTCTTCGTCTCCAAAAAAACTCTCAAAACCTTCTCAAAGAACCTCAACCATGTACAAGATATAGAGAAAAATCCGTCTACTTTTTTATTCTTTCGTCTTTTAGTGCAATAAATGCACTCAACTTTTGAATAACTCTTGGCGTCCTCAAGAATGACCGTTCGTTGGACCCAAGTGAATGTCTAACAAAAGGTGGGTCCCACCTCCACATGAATTTGATGGTTCACCTAGCAAAATCTAGCTCTCCTCGTGGCTTTGTTGTATCGATGGATGCTCTCATAACCTTCTCAATCTATCAAGCTCTACCGCCACTTTCTTCATTGTGGGCCTCTCCTTCCCTTTCACATTTAAGCATCCTTTTGTTAGCTCAACAACTGCCAATATTTGTTCATCCCTATCACCCTCATTCACAATTCGGTCCTTAAGAATCTGAAAGAGACAATTGTCTTTGGTCGAAGAAATAAAGTACATATCTAGACTTCTATGTTCCTCAGCATCTCTTAGGTTAAGAGCTCCACAAGAACAACACTAAAGCTATAAACATCGTTTTTCTCATTTAACTAACTTGTGTGAAAATATTCTGGGTCCAAGTACCCTAAGGTCTCTTGAACCAACGAAGTCATTTGAGTTTGATCAAGAGGAAGCAACCTCGAAGCTCTAAAATCAAATATCTTTGTGGTTTAATTATCATCTAATAGTATGTTTGCAAATTTGGCATCTCTATGAAGGACTAGTATAGAATATGCATATTGCAAATAAGAAAGCAGTTATATAGTTTCAGAGGCAATCCTTAAACAATTTTCCCAAGAAAAGGAAGATTCAGGGCTCTCGTTACGAATGTGTTGGAAAAAGGTTACCATTGGGAACGAATTCATAAACTAACAAAGGAACGTTTGTCCCTAAACAACAATCCCAGAGCTTCACCACATTTCGGTGGTGAGAAAGAATTTCCATTTCATTTATGAACTATATAATTTGGCTCTTATCCATTAATTTGGGCTTCTTACTGGCTACTACTCTCTTATCTGGTAAGATTCCTTTGTACACCATACCATAACCTCTTTGGCCTAGAACTCAACTATCATCATAGCTGTTGGTTGCCCTCTTCAGATCTTAATCACTAGAGATTTTGGCAATATCCAAAACACCTTTACAGAAGCGATTTGTTGTTGTAACAACTAGCCTCTATTTTGTTGGAAGAATTTTTCTCTGAGTTTGATCAGCCTTCTTTTCTTGAATGCATAGTATAATAAGAAACTACAAACAATTAGAAACAAATGGCCTAGACTAATACCTGCATAGAAAACAAGTTCTCCCTTATTTTCTCATTCTTTGAGCGAGCCCCCAGGTAGCTCTTTCCCTAGGTCGCCCCTTCCGAGACTGATCACAGTAGGCCACTATGGTTGTGTTGGCCCGACGACCCGTTGGTATACATAGTTGTTTCGCCTTTCCCTAACAAGTCGATCTTTTGGGGTAAATGGTTGTTTAACATGGTATCAGAGCCTTAAGGCGTAGAAGATCGCGGGTTCAAGTCTCCAGCGGAGTGTATTCCCACTGAGGGGGAGCGTTAGCGGATGATGTGTCCCCACGAACGTATTGTGTTGGCCCGATGACCCATTGGTATACATAGTTGTTTCGCCTTTCCCTAACATGTCGATCTTTTGGGGTAAATGGTTGTTTAACCTTCTGACTGTTTCATTTTGAGTTCCATTCATTAGTTGAGGATTTCGAATTTAGAGGGAGACAGCCATTGGAGTGTTTGGGTGAAAAAAGGAAACACATACCCTTTTTCTTGTATTTTTAAGTTTTTTCATAGTTAATGAAATGTGGATGAAGAAAGGCAAGTCAAGACGGAACACCTCCAATACTTGGAAAACTAATATTTGAATTGTCGACGGGCTCTGGCACCCCAAACACCTCCTATACTGTAATTTGTGAGTTATTGTTATTATTATTTGCCCGTAACTTATAACATATATAGTTACCTACAATGAGGCGTATCACTAGAAGTGCTTCAGTATCACCAGTGCAGCTGGTTCCATTTACTTGACCATCGCCATGGTAGCCACTTGGAGAAAAGCAGTTGTCAGTCCTATTCAAATTATGGCGAAACTCATCCTTAATGCAAGAATTATTGTACAAGTCTCCGCACTTGTCGATATCTTGATCAAGCCATTTTTAGGAAGAGGAAAGATATCAACATTAGCTAAGTTGAAATCAAAGCACGTAATCAGTATCAAAACTAAAAATAATAGTCTACACACCTATTATTCATTCTCAAATCGAGGGTCGGGTGTTTTGGTTTTATTTGTGCTTTTGTTAAATGAAAGCACCAACAAATTATAATCATGACTCAATGCTCAATCAAATAATTGGTTCAAAAATATGAAATTTATGGATGCAGCTATTGATTATCATGATCTGTCCAGAGTTGGACCAATATTCTTTGATCTTCTAATTGAAAATAAACAAGTTAATTACCTTGGCATCCTTGGGGGAGATGAGGGTTCCCTTGGTAACCATCGTTGCAATTTAACACCGATCAATATCCAGGGCCATTGGTGTAGTTAGCACAATAACTATTTGGGCGGCCACAAGTGTAAGATGAAGTTTCATTCCCAATTGCCAAGTCCAGCACTAACGAAATCTGAGTTCCACCGAAGGATTCATAAGTGGTGGAAAGGTCCGATACATTGAAAGTGCTATGACACTGATGTTAAGCTTCTTAAGTCCCTGTGGAACGGAGCTCTATGCAGAAACTTTCGCTTGTATAGAGATGAGAAAGAAGAAGAATTTGCACGCACCTTGAGGTAAACTCAAGACTCTGTCATGACACTTCCTAGGTGAGGAATATATTTAAATTTCTTTGATAAGAAGAGATATAATTAATGATCTAGTTCTATTCAGATCGAAAGTGAAGTTCTTCGCATTTAAATAAAACCCTAAGTAATAGATCAACAGTCGAGATCATTTTGATCAATTTTGAGAGTTTTTCTATATGTGGAGACCCTAACAAAGCTAAGATAGCTATAAAAGCCTACCAAAATGATCCAATCTGATAACATCTGGTCCGAATAAAGAAATCATGATCGATTCGGTTCATAATCAACCTTGATCGGGAGGATTGAGTAAGCAAGGCGAGGGTTAGTTTGCAATTGAACGTAGAGGCATCAACCCACTCAGATGTTTGTACATGTTTGCAACACTGTTATTTAACTTATTTACAAAAGTTCAAGTCCTTTTTGAGTGATATATGGGTATAATTGGGATTGGGCTGGGCTTCTGTCTATCAAGGGCCCGGACTAGTGAGCTTTCTGAAGTGCCTGGTCAGATTAGACCTGGTCCATCATAGCCAACCCTGGGCCAAGCTTGAACTAGAGAATGGAATTCCTGGATTAGGCGGGCTCAGACCAAGCTGTTTGTGTCCCGGGCATCAGCCTGGCTGGGTTTGCAAACCTAGTTTCCTGTGGGACCATAAAAATCTGAGGAATGCTAGAGGCACTTGTGCGAGTATCAAAATGGCATCCAGCAGCTCTCTTTGTTGCACACGTCTATGTGAAGGTCTTTTGATACTTTACAAGGAGTAAACCTGTAGATGACACCCCAGTCAGCGATGCCGCAGACTGCATACAATATGAGCCACATGGCCGCACATTGTTAAGAGGATACTGCCCGAATGGATGTTTGGCCAATAACTAGGTGGACCTACAAACCAAAAATAAACTCGATCAGTGACTTCTAAGCTTTGGATTGAAGTTATTTTCATGGACTGATTTTAACGGTAGGAATTTGAGCATTATTTGGGTACAAATATCCAAATGTTTTAAGAGTCCGTCTAGAGCTACACCCATTTCTTACATCCACTTCTTACACCCGAGGTTGGGGCCCACATGGAGATCATGTTGGACAATCCAACGGCACAATGAGTTTTTCATACTATGGTTACCCTTCTCACAAAAAATCAGGACAATTCGAGATTCTAAACCTCATGAAAATATGACTTTAATTTTAAAAATCCAGACCATCCAATTAAACCATTATTTTCGGTCAATTTTTTATATGGTTAGGGAAGTTGATGTGAACTGATTTTTGGCAACGATTATCATCATGGCAAGGACAACTCATTGTGCGGTTGGATTGTCCAACATGATCTCCATGTGGGCCCCAACCTCGGGTGTAAGAAGTGGATGTAAGAAATGGGTGTAGCTCTAGACGGACTCATGTTTTAAATGTATAATCAGAATGATTTTGATTTGTAGGTCATACGGTGTCCTCTTAAGAATGTGCCACGTGGCTCATATTGGCTGCAGTCAGCGGCATCGCTGACTACACTGTCTTCGGTATACTCTACATGAAGTAGTAGAGGTTGGTTAAAATTACCGAAGTACCTTGGCATTTCACGATGAAGACTAGGACGTTTTGGGACGTGAGCCAAACGCTAAATCATGGACCACGGTTAAAAAAGCAACAGCAGTTAAAGGCAATCTTAACCCCAGGACAGGTGGCACTTAACTGATGGTGCAAGAATGCCTGGATCAAAAATTGTCAGGATCAAAAAATTTCTTAGCAGAATTGTTATAAAAAAAAATTCTCATCCGGGCAATTTTTTGATCCAGGTGTTCTGGGCCACGGTTAAAAAAGCAACCACAGTTAAAAAACACCTTAACCCCAGGATAAGTGAGACTTAACTGATGGTGCCAAAACACCTGGACCAATTGTATACACGGTGCATTAAATGGGCCCATTTCATAGTCTAGGCTTCTCTGTGGCTACTGATCATGAGATCCCTTGATCATGGCACAAATTGTCACCGATCTGGAACGCCGAAGTGCAAGGATAGATCATGGATTGGCCACAAACCAAAAGTAAGAGGAGAATCCTACCGTTAAAATGTTAAAACAATCCCAAGGAATGGATACAACCCAAATTCAACACCATATATATATTGATGATCCCCAATACCTCAAAATAGGGTTTGAGCACTTTACTGAATTTTCCCAATATCTTGGACAAATATCGATCATTCAAAAACAATTTGTGTTACTCATTCAAATATGAGAATATATTAAGGCCTTCCAGAGATTAAAACAAACTTAGGAGCAGGAGAAAAAAAAAGATATATATGATTGTCTTGCAAGACTAATCGATTTTGGTGTACACAAGTGGTAGAATGTTCCACCAACAAATTTAAAAAATGTTCATCTGGCAATCTCTAATGGTAATATGAAGTCAGTCCCCAAACTATCTTGACCCATTACATACCTAATGGAAGAATTTGATGGTTCACCTAGCAAAACCTCGCTCTCCTCATGGTTTTGTTGAACCCATGGATGCTCTTGTAACCTTCTCAATCTATCGAGCTCTGTTGCCACTTCTTTCATTGTGGGCCTTTCTTCCCCCTTCACATTTAAGCATCTTTTTGTTAACTCAGCAACTGCCAATATTTGTTCCCTATCACCCTCATTCACAACTCGGTCTTCAAGAATTTGGAAGAGACGATTCTCTTTGATCGAAGAAATGAAGTACATAACTAGACTTCTATGTTGCTCTGATCTATCTGAAGAAATCGGCATCTCTCCGGTTAAGAGCTCCGCAAGAACAACACCAAAGCTATAAACATCGCTTTTCTCAGTTATTTGACCTGTGTGAAAACATTCTGGGTCCAAGTACCCTAAGGTCCCTTGAACTAATGTAGACATTTGAGTTTGATCAAGAGGAACCAACCTCGAAGCTCCAAAATCAGATACCTTTGTGATGTAATTATCATCTAATAGTATGTTTGCAGATTTTACATCTCTATGAAGGACTGGTATGGAATGTGCAGAGTGCAAATAAGAAAGCGCTTCTGTAGTTTCAGAGGCAATCCTTAAACGGTTTTCCCATGAAATGGAAGTTGCATGGCTTTCGTTATGGATGTGTTGGAAAAGGGTACCATTGGGAACGAATTCATAAACTAACAAAGGAACTTCTGTCTCTAAACAACAACCCAAGAGCTTGACCACATTTCGGTGGTTGATTTGAGAAAGAATTTCCACTTCATTTATAAACTGTATAATTTGGCTCTTATCCATTAATTTGGACTTCTTAATGGCTACGACTCTCTTATCTGGCAAAATTCCTTTGTACACCGTACCATAGCCTCCTTGCCCAAGAACTCGACTCTCATCGTAGTTGTTGGTTGCTTTCTTTAGATCTTCTTCAGTAAAGATTTTGGCAATATCCAAAATACCTTTACGTGAAGCAATTTGTTGTTGTAACAATAAACCTCCATTTTGTTGAAAGAATTTCTCTCTGAGTTTGATCAGCCTTCTTTTCTTGAATGCCCAATATAATAAGCAACTGCAAACAATTAGAAATAGAAGGCCTAAACCAATACCTGCATAGAAAACAAGTTCCAACCATTTCATTTGGATCCATTCATTAGTTATTAAAGGGAGACATCCATTGGAGTGTTTGGGTGTAAAATGGAAACACATACCTTTCTTCTTGTATTTTTAAGTTTTCATGCTTGATGAAATGTGGATGAAAAGAGTCAAGACGGAACAATATTTCCAATACTTGGAAAGTCACTAACCTCGGAATTGCCGACATGCTCATGCACCCAAACACCTCCAATGCTATGCCTTTTCTTGTATTATTATTATTATTATTATTTGCATGTAACTTAAAACATACTTACCTACAATGAGGCGTATCACTGGAATTGCTTTAGTATCAGCGGTGCATCCGGTTCCATTTACTTTACCATCGCCATGGTAGCCACTTGGACAAAAGCAGTTGTAACTCCCATTCAGATTATGGCAAAGCTCATCCTGAATGCAAGAATTATTGTACGAGTCCGCACACTCGTCGATATCTTCATCAAGCCCATTATCAAGAGACGAAAGATACCCACGTTACCTTAGTTGAAATCAAAGTACTTCTAATCAAAAATAAAAATAATAGTCTACACACCTATTGGTTTGTTGATTCTCAAATTGAGGGATGTTTGGTTTTTCAAATTCCAAGTGTTACAAATATTTCAAAAATGCCCAAATCGATCCTTACTCTCAAAAGCAACAAACAACGAGATTAAACGTTCCTGAATGACATTGCATTTACGTCCCATCACCATTCTTTGATGATTAGGATCGGCCAAAAATAAGGAATTTATGGATGTAGCTATTGATTATAGTGATATTTCCAGAGTTGGACAAATATTCTTTGACCTTGGAACTGAAAATAAACAACTGAATTACCTTGGCATCCTTGGGGGAGATAAGGGTTCCCTTGGTAACCATTGTTGCAGTAACACAGATATCCAGGGCCATTGGTGGAGCCAGCACAATAACTATTTGGGCGGCCACAAGCGTAAGACGCCGAGTCTCCTCTATGAGCTTCTTCGCATGTCTCGTTTCCAATTGCCCAGTCCAGCACCAACGGAATCTGAGTTCCACTGAAGGAATCATAAGTGGTGGAGAGGTCTGATTCATTGAAAGAGAACCATTTATCATCAGTTAAGAAGGCATAGCTGCAGGGGTTGTAATCCCAGGATGCAGTGTGGTTTGAAAAGCTATCGACACTGATGTTAAACCTCTTAAGTCCCTGGGGAATGGAGGTTTGGCAACAACCGATACCGGAGCAAGACCCATTGACCACGCTTGTTTTGTTATCGCAGAACGACATGCATCCACTCATAAAGTTTTTGTCCTTGGACTCACTGAGGTAAGCAATGGTGTCGCACCCGATGGCCACGAACTTGTTGCGGGTGAATGAAAAAGTAAATGGGCTTTTCCTCAAATCGATCCAGGTATCTGTGATATTAAAAACTTTCTTCCCTACCGAATTATAACAGTCAGCAGCAAACACACCATCAACGACCATTTCGGCATCTAGTGATATATTTAGAATCTCAAGCGCTCCAATGAAGGGTTTCGGAAGGCTATAATTCTGGTCGTTGCATGTTATCCTAAACCCGGTACCATAGTAGCATCCTTCTCCGATGCCAAACGGATAGGGAATGCTCACGTTTCCGCATTTCTCTGGACAGCCAGGCAAGGCTTCGGATGTCGATGCTACCGCCATTGCCGATAACATAATGAGGTGAAGCAGAAGCAATTGCAGGACCATGGCTCTACAATTTTCTTTCATCTTTGGCTCGGGGTACGAGTGAGACTTCTTCCCTTTGCCAATGGAATTCTTCTTTGTTGGTCTTCCTTGGCTTGGTTTTTTTGTTGTTTTTTTATGGTTGTTGTTTATTGAGTGTTTTGTTTTTGTTTGCTTAACGGGTAGGAAACCTCACCGAGTTGGTTGAGGCTTTCCCTTCTCACCACACCTCTTGCGATGTGTGGAAGAAAAGGAACGGGCAACCGAGAGTTTAGGTTAGATTCAAAGTTCTAATTTAAACAAACACAAATCAGAAAATGAAAGATGGGGTGCAGTGGAAATATTTGCTCTTTGGTTTTCTACTTCAACAACCATAAACCCCTGCTGGATCTGAGAGAGAGAGAGAGAGGTATGGTTTTTTAAGGAAGGAGAAATTGGAGAGAGTGGAGAGGGAAGAGAGTATCCAAATTATTACTCTCTTTTTCTTTTTTTTTTCACAATAGATAATTAAAAAAACGTGAGAACCTCTTCAACAGGTTACCGGTTCTCCTCCTTCCACATGGCAGGATAAGGTAGGAGGTGAGGAGAAGCCATAAATGTGGGTGAGGCAAGCCCAACTGGACGGTTTATATCATTGGAACTAGTCATGCTTTACATTGTGGTTACATCCAACACAAGAAATAGATCCATCGGTTGGAGTGTTGGAGTCTTCCCGATGCATGGTTTGTAGTATCCGCCGATCCGGCTCTGGACGATATATGGTGAAAAAGCCTAGAAGACCAGATTAATTATCTAATATCAATGGACTATACAGCCGGTCTCCCAGACCCAACATTTGATGCGGTAGGATGATCCAAGCCATCCCTTTATATGTTTTCGAGTATGTTGCATGCCTGTGACTGTCTAAAACAAGCAATTGATCCAATGGTTAAGATCACATGATAGACCTAACGTCATGGCCCTAACGTTCAGGGAAATGGATTTTGAAAATGGAAAAAGATGCAACAAGGTAGACCTAACATCATGGCGTCAGGTATAGCGATTTTTGTTACTCACCTACTGACTGCATGGATGTTTAGCCCACCCTTGGTATATATACACACCATAGATCACTGACTGGTAATCTCTTGCCAATAGATTGATAGCGTCAACCAATTGTTTGGGTACTAAATCCAACGGCTTAAAAATCATCAAACAAGCTGATTTTTTGTATGAATGTCTACCATGAGGTGGGCTAAACATCCACGCGGTCAGTATGCCCAGATGGCATGGATAACAAAAATTGCCATATCTGATGTCTTTTGGCGTCTGATCTACCTTGTTACATCACGACCCTTATTAGGTTACAATCAATCAATTAGATTTTCTGATCAGTAAGCTTTTATGCCAATCCATTGTATCCATTTATTTTCCTTTACATTGTATCCATTTATTTTCCATCGGTCGTTGCTAGTCTTGTGAGCACTTGGTCTATGTTATACATTTGTATGTTTACTTTGCTGTCAACTCAAGAAGTGAGGCTGGAGCCGCCGCTGGACCCTACATTAATAAACAATCGGTACTGGTTGGCAGCGGAGGAGCCAGGAAGGGGCCAGGAAATCCAAAAATACCTTATAAATGTCACATGGAAGACTGTTAGATATCCAAAACCCTAGGGATGTTTGAACCATCAATAGATGGCCATGCAGACCAAAAATCAGCAGGATTGGTGATTTCTTGCCATTGTATTTGAATCTTTTATATGGGTTGAATTTCAACCGTGGATTTGAAAATTATTAAATTATTATGGGTACTAAGATTCAACTCTTAGAAAGCACCAATCAGAATGATTTTTGGTCTGTAGGTCCATCTAGGGATGTTTCAAATATCTGTATGGTCACGAATCTCTAAGAGTGTCACATGATTTTTAAGTGTGGCATGACGCCCATATAAAAAATTTTAGAAACATAAAAGTTTTTCTCTCACTTGTGCGAGTATCATCCACTAGCTTTCTTTGTCGAACACATGTCCATGTGAAGGTATTTTGATACTTAACATCAAGCAGTAGAGGTTGTTTAAAATTATCAAAGTACCTTGATGTCAACCCGCGATGAGTCTAGCTCGGGGGTGAGTTCTGCATATGATTGATGAAAGTGGGGGTGCCAACCTAGTTAAGATGCTCTCCTTAATTGTGATGCAGTCCCTGCCCCCTTTGTATTTGTAGCTTTTTCTTTGGTGTCTCACAAAGAGGATGTGTGCCTTTTTGGCACTTGCACCATGCCGCTATCATTCCTCCAAATGTTTCCCAGTGCCAAAGGCCAGAGCAAATTAATGTTTGTGCTAATTGCTTTCATGGTGCATTAAAATGGGCCCATTACGTACACAGCCTAGGATTCTATGCAGCTACTCAGATCTCTTGATCATGGTACAAATGATCACCAATCTTGAACGCCAAAATGCCAGGCCAGATCATGGATTGGCCACAAACCCAATAATTGAACACCATATTGATGACGTATTCCAATCTCTAATGGACCGGGTTTGGGCACTACTGAATTTTCTCAATATTTTCGACTAAGATCACTCAACAACAATTTGTGTTAGTCATAAAATATGTGAATATTTTAAGGCCTTTGGAGAGTAAACTTCATAAACCACACAGAAGGAAAAAAAAAACTAAAAAAAAACAAACTTAGGCCCAAGAGCTAAAAAGATACATGATTGTCTTAGCATGACTACTCATGGTATAGACACAAGTGGTATAATATTCCACCTACTAATTTCAAATACAAATACCAAGTGTTGAAATTCATTCAGACAACCTTAATCGCCTTAGTGGAGATTGCTTGCTAAATGCTCATCTGGCAATCTCTAATGGAAGTATGAAGTCAATGCCCAAACTCTCTTGACCAGTTGGAATCCCAGTGGAAGAATTTGATGGTTCACCTAGCAAACACTAGCTCTTCTCATGGTTTTGTTGTACCCATGGATGCTCTTGTAACTTTCTCAATCTATCAAGCTCCGTTGCCACTTCCTTCATTGTGGGCCTCTCTTCCCCCTTCACATTTAAGCATCTTTTTGTTAGCTTAGCAACTGCCAATATTTGTTCCCTATCACCCTCAATCACAACTCGGTCATCAAGAATTTGGAAGAGACGATTGTTTTTTATTGAAGAAATGAAGTACATAACTAGACTTCTATGTTTCTCGGACCTCTCTGACGAAAGCGGCATTTCTCCGGTTAAGAGCTCCGCAAGAACAACACCAAAGCTATAAACATCACTTTTCTCAGTTAACTAACCTGTGTGAAAACATTCTGGGTCCAAGTACCCTAAGGTCCCTTGAACCAATGTAGTCATTTGAGTTTGATCAAGAGGAACCAACCTTGAAGCTCCAAAATCAGACACCTTTGTGGTGTAATTATCATCTAATAGTATGTTTGCAGATTTGACATCTCTATGAAGGACGGGTATGGAATGTGCAGAGTGCAAATAAGAAAGTGCTTCTGTAGTTTCAGAAGCAATTCTTAAACGGTTTTCCCATGAAATGGAAGTTGCAAGGCTCTCATTGTGGATGTGTTGGGAAAGGGTACCATTGGGAACAAATTCATAAACTAACAAAAGAACTTCCGTCTCTAAACAACAACCCAAGAGCTTCACCACATTTCGGTGGTTGATTTGAGAAAGAATTTCCACTTCATTTATGAACTGTATAATTTGGCTCTTATCCATTAATTTGGGCTTCTTAATGGCTACGACTCTCTTATCTGACAAAACTCCTTTGTACACCGTACCATAACCTCCTTGGCCAAGAACTCGACTCTCATCATAGTTGTTGGTTGCCCTCTTTAGATCTTCTTCAGTAAAGATTTTGGCAATATCTGAAACACTTTTACGTGTAGCGATTTGTTGTTGTAACAACAAACCTCCATTTTGTTGGAAGAATTTCTCTCTGAGTTTGATCAGCCTTCTTTTCTTGAATGCCCAATATAATAAGCAACTGCAAACAATGAGAAACAAAAGGCCCAGACCAATACCTGCATGGAAAAGAAGTTCAAACAGTTTTATTTTGAGTTCCATTCACTAGTTGAGGATTTTGAAATTAGAGGTGACAACCATTGGAGTGTTTGGCTGCAAAATGGAAACTCGTACCCATTTCTTAATTGTATTTTAAAGTTTTTCATGCTTAATGAAATGTGGCCGGATGAGGAAAGACAAGTCAAGAGTCAAGACGGAAACACTTCCAATACTTGGGAAGTCATTAATCTCAAAATTGCCGACGTGCTCTCGCACCCAAACACCTCTAGAAAAATTTTAGATGCAGTGGACTCTCCTAACCAGGGGCGAGGAGGGGGCAGCTTCGCCCCCCTCAACTCTGGATATCCTTTTAAAACAAAAAATTACTTCCAAAAATATCCTTTTGCACCCCCCCAAGTAGATTTTGGTATGTATATCCAACAAGGGGTACCGGTGGGCCAAACATCCATGCGGTTGGTGGGTCCAAAAGATGCGCTATGTAGGGCCACGAGAGTCCTCTGCATCTAAAAATTTTCCCTAACTATACAATGCCTGTTAATTATTATTATTATTATTATTTGCCTGTAATTTAAAACATAATTACCTAAAATGGGACGTGTCACTTGAAATGATTTAGTATCAGCAGTGCAGCCGGTTCCATTTACTTTACCATCGCCATGGTAGCCTCGTGGACAAATGCAGCTGTAACTCCCATTCGTATTATGGCAATACTCAACCTTAATGCAAGGATTATTGTAGGAACAATCGTCGATATCTTCATCAAGCCCATCACCAGGAGACGAAAGATACCCACGTTAGCAAAGTTGAAATCAAAGCACAATATCAAGAAAGAAAGAGAAAATGTCTACACACCTATTGGTTTCTTGATTCTCGAATCAAGGGTTTTGGTTTTGTTTGTGCTTTTGTTAAATGAAAGCACCAACAAATTATAATCATGACTCAATAATGCTAAATCAAATAATACCTTATAGCCGAAAATAAACAACTTAATTAATTACCTTGGCATCCTTGGGGGAGATAAGGGTTCCCTTGGTAACCGTCGTTGCAGTAGCACCGATATCCAGGACCATTAGTGGAATCAGCACAATAGCTATTTGGTCTACCGCAAGCGTAAGACGCCGGGTCTCCTCTTTGAGCTTCTTTGCATGTCTCCTCCCCAATTGCCCAGTCTAGTACAAGCGGAATCTGAGTTCCATTGAAAGAATAAAAAGTGGAGAGATCCGATAGTTTGAAAGTGAACCATTTATCCTCAGCTAAGAAGGCGTAGCTGCAGGGGTTGTACTGCCAGGTCTCGGTGTGGTTTGATATGCTATTGACACTGATGTTGAACCTCCTGAGTCCCTCGGGAATGGAGGTTTGGCAACAACCGATACCGGAGCATTACCCCTCGACCACGCTTGTCTTATTATCGCAGACCGACAGGCACCCACTCATGAAGTTTTTGTCCTTGTACTCATAGATGAAAGCATCGGTGTCACACCCGATGGCCACGAACTTGTTGCGGGTGAATGAAAAAGTAAATGGGCTTTCCATCAAATCGATCCAGGTATCTGTGATATTAAAAAGTTTCTCCCCTCGCGAATTATAACAGTCAGCAGCATACACACCATCAACGACCATTTGGGCGTCCAGTGATATATTTAGAATCTCAAGGGCACCAGTGAAGGGTTTCGGAATGCTATAATTCTTGTCGTCGCATGTTACTTCATACCTGGTACCATCCATATAGTAGCATCCTTTTCCGATGCCAAACGGGTATGGAACGCTCACGTTGCCGCATTTATCTGGACAACTAGGCCAGGCTTCGGAAGCCAATGCTACAGCCATTGCCGGTAACATAATGAGGTGAAGCAGAAGCAATAGCAGGACCATTATGGCTCCACAATTTTCTTTCATCTTTGGGTGGGGGTACGAGTGAAACTTCTTCCCTTTAAGTAGGCAATTGCAGGATCATGGCTCTACAATTTTCTTTCATCTTTGGTCTTCCTTGTCTTTTGTTTAGCATTATTATTATTATGGTTGTCGTTCATTGAGTGTTTAATTTGTTTGCTTAACGGGTAGGGGACCATGCATCTAGGCAAGAAGATATTGCATTTGCCTACATTGGAGGGGAATAATTAATGACCAATCGTCTATCAAATCGTCAACAGATCATACGGTTTATATCATTGGACCTAATCAATCGTCTAGACTGGGTTACATTCAAATATCATGATCATAATGAGCTGTTATTCTTCCTCCGACTGACTTTAGATAAGCGTAAAGTCATTCCGTAAACCGCATGTCACGACTCAAGGTCTTCACTGCTTGTCCTGTACCTAAGCGAGGCTCTTCACTATTGTTTATGGACAAAATTTCTCCATCCACTGACGATTTTTTTCATATCTTTCTGTAACAATGGTTCCTATTCATTCTAGATAATGAGAAATTGGAAAGTAATTTCATTTGATCCAAAGTCTCTGCTAAACATTTGTTTGTTGACTTTGTCAACTCAAGAAGTGATGGAGGACCCTACATTAATAAAGGCCCGACGACCAAAATAATGTGATCAATAGGGATTGGTTGACTTGGGAGACTTCGAAGTAGGGATTAAACAAGTTTATTGTCGTAACCCTAAACAAAAGTAAGATCACAATAAAAGCATACCAAGTAAAACTTGTCACAAATGTACTGGAAACTTTTTTTTTTTCACCATCACGTGTTTATGTACTGTATGGGTCATCTACAATACAAAAAGCTTAGAAACATAGGCTGAACGTCGACCAACGCCGGGTCGACTCGAGACTTGGCCGAGTCGACTCGACTCGATCGTATTTCGAGTCGACTCGGCATACAAACTCGGATTTGCATAGTCCAGCGAGTTGACTCAGAAAATCATCCGAGTTGACTCACAATTCAGCCGAGTCACCCGTTTAAAGGCCGCGTCCAAAACTCAAATTGTTTTCTGATTTTCTAAATGTTTTTTTGTATTTTTTTCCTATTTTCAAAGTTTTTCTTAATAAATATTATTTTTTATATATTTAAATAAATAATAATCAATTTAATGACTTGCCGAGTCGACTCCCGAGTCATCGAGGTGACTCGGCCCAATGGACTTCCGAGTCAAGTCCGAGTTCCAAGTTTTAGAACATAGGCTGTAATACACGGTGATTGTTACATTCAAGGAAAGCAAAACAATAGAAACTATCTATTTTTGGTTATTTCTATCCTCGGATGGTAAGTAGAGTTAGTAGGACTCTCTTGACTATGATACCCGTTCTAAATTATTTTCTGCTTTATTTCCTCTTAATGTGTCTGATTTATTGCCTCTTTACTCCCCCTCAAGCTGAGGTGAGACTAGGGATGAACACCAAGCTTGATCCGAAGAACCCAAAACGATCACGCGAAAGGGGCTTGGTGAAAACATCAGCAAGTTGATCATCAGAGCGAACAAACATCATCACAAGAGTACTATGGGCCACTTTTTCTCCGATGAAATGATAGTCAAGCTTGATATATTTGGTGCGTGCATGAAATACCATGTTGATGGTCATATATGATGTAGGCATGAGGTGGCATTTAATGTAATTTAAAAAATACATAAATTATAGCAAAAATGTTGGGATCAATTAGGTGGGATTTTTTGAAAAATTAATTAATAAATTATGACATGTGGGGTCATGACTAGAATGGTGGACATACAGTATATGCAAAATCGTTGAGAACTTTTATGATAGGAAAGATTTTGAAGGCCTTTTACGACAGATTAAATCCATCGGGAAAAGTCCTTTTTTGGGTTGTGTCGTAATTCATTAGTTGCAACTTTATCTAACGAATTCAAAAAAAGTTTTTTGCAATAGTACATGCATGTGTTTTATGGACCTTAACAATCTAACAAACCAAAGATTTTCTTCATTTAATTCTCAAATTCCATTAAAAACTAATAATTGACCCTTAAATATAATGCTTAAAGTAATCTTTATGAAGCTAAGAGTATATATAAATCATAAAGATGAAGAAAAATATAATAAATATAAGATGCCACATGGTTGTAGACAAATTAGCCACCTAACTGGTAAGATGTCTAAAGGGGAAGCGAGGGTGGAAGATGCAGAATTGTTACACTATACAGTGGAAATAATAGGGAAGACTCATTGTCCTTGTGAGATGGTAGACTAAACAATCGTTGTTCAATGTTGAATGGGAACATTAATTTGTTCTCCAAGCTTTTCTTGCCAATTATACTACCAAAGTGATGGCTTGAATATTGCTCACCTACAAGACAATTTGGGTTGTTTTGATGAACCACCGAACGGTCATGGAACCTTCTCAAGTCTTCTAGCACTGTTGCAACTTCTTTCATCTGTGGCCTTTTTCTTCCATTCAACTTTAAGCATCTCTTTGCAAGCTTTGCAACTGCTAGGAGCTCCTCCTTCGTGCCCTCATTTGTCATTCGATCCTCCAGAACCTGAAAAAGATGATTTGCCTTCATCGATGAAATGAAATATTGAAAGAGGCTATTTTCCGGTCGTTGGACGAAAACCCTTGATTCAACACATTTATGATCTGATTAACTTAAATCCTGCAAAAGATGAAAATCTAGTATAGGGCTTGTGTCGGATGTCGATCCGCACTCGGAAGAGTTAGCACTAATAAAGAACAAGCAAACCATGAAAATGCTAGAAATAGTGAACGGGTGGGAGGGCTAAATCGAGTGATAAAAATAGAATTTGATGTTTTTAGATAAACAAACTACTGCAAATACTCAAAGACATAAAGAACATAAATGAATTGAAAATTAAAAAAAAAATAATTGCATTGATCATAAAAGATTCCGTACATAAATTAAATCCAACATCAATACTGGAAAGCATTAAAATTATACTAAAAAGCATGTAAAAAGAGGGTTGGAAAGAGATAAAAGTGAGAAAGAAATAGTAGTAGAGAGAGAAGTAACAGAAGATTAGAGAGAGAAAAGAGAAGAACTTACAAATGCAAATACAGAGGAGTTGCAGAGTGAATCTGGACGACTTTCTTAGCAAGGGGGGGACAGAGTACAACCCAAGGGAGAGAAAGTGAGGTTGAGAGGAGATAAGAGGGGAGAAAGAGAGCCACATTTTTTAGTTCTTCCATAAGGATTAGGATTAGGTGGGGTGATCCCTTAAAATGGGGAGAAGAGAGAGTCATCTCCTCTTTGGGAAAGTGATATTCGCTTAAAAGTGCGTATTTTTCACTGTTATCTTCTAAGCGTTTTCACACTCTCCTACGTTAAAATGCTCTATTTATCTACTTTTCTACGTAAGAGTCTCTTTTGTTGCGTAGAACACACTTTTCTGGACGAAATGGTATATTTGCATGCATTAAACACATTTTCGGAAGTCTGGACATTGAGTCGTTCTGATAAAGTCTCATTACGCGCTTCTTCTGTCGTAGGAAACCCCGATGGGACAATTCTCGAGACTTGTGAGCCCACATAGATCAGGAAAGCCCATTATCAAAGCTTAAAGAGCCCACATGCTATGACTAGAAGATATGGGCCAAATATGAGCTGAATAAGAGGACCAAAAAGCCGGCGCAAAGAACGAAGAGAGTAGGAGAGCCAATGACCAAGAGATGGACCAAAGCGTTTAAAGCCACATGAGTCAGCAAATAATGATAGTCTACTCTACTGGAGAAGCGTGAGGATGGTCATAGTGAAGACCAGGGTTCCAGACCCTCTACCAATACTTTTATCTCCATTTTCTGATATTTTCTCTCTCATCTCTCCTTATTCTCTCTCTCTTCATCTCTCGGTCCTCGAATCTACTAACCTAACCCCAGAACTCCTGCCCATTGGCTCTGTCCCATCTCCCTTAGCTTTCTGACCATTGGATCTTCAATCGGACCGTTGATCTCTCTAGATCTGTCGATCTACCAATCTGGGTCCCAATCAAGTCACCATCCATCCGATCATCATCAGACTATCTGTCACATCATCTTGTGAGACGATGGACATCATCAATCCATGTGGGCCAGTAACCGGGCCCATCATCATTGACCTGCTGTCCGACTAGTTAGTGGACCCCGTGAATTTTAAAATAATTTTAATTAAATTTTAAAAAATGGGGGGTCCACTAAATGGGGAAATTCCCCAAAGAAAAGTAGCGTTTTACTTAGAAAAAAAAAATTATTTAAAAAATTCCCTAATTTCCATTAATGGAAACTAGGGAGCTTTAAAAGGGGAAGGAGAAGGGTTCTTTGGAACCCTAATCCCCCTCCGTTCTTCTCCTCTCTTTCTCCAAAACCTTCCCCCCCCCCACGTTTTCCCCCTTCTCCTCCTTCTTTTCTCCACTTTCTCTTCTTCCTCTTCTTCATCTTCTTCTTCTCCCTTCTCTTCTCCGGCGAGCTGCTCCACCAAGCATCTACGCCCCTGCCCCTTTGCTGCAACTCCTCCACAGTCCATCCACGACCGCCTGGTGCAGCCCATCATCCAGCCATGACCGTCTAGTTGCAGCACAAGGTTTCACACGGCTACTCCTGCAAGACAGCACCGCCTCCCTCTCCAAACGCCGGTCACCGCTGCAACTCCGGCGCCTTTTCGAACGTACATCTCCTGCACATCTTCAGCCACGTTTTTGGCACGATCTCAGGTTTGTCTTCCTCTTCCTCGTCCTCTTCTTCTTCTTCTTCTTCTTCTTTTTCTTCTTCTTTTTCTTCCGGCCGATTCTTTTCAGCCCGTGTGCGTTCTCATCATCACCACAGACGTGCTTATCTTCTTCTCAAGGAGTGCCAAACGAACCTGCAACTCCAGCAGGTCCATTTTCCTCTTTCGCTCCTACCCATCATACTTGCAATTTGGATCACCGCCGCAGTGTCCATCTTCTCCCTCCACCGGTGGGTCACCATAAAGTAAGACACCACCGTGCTCAGCGTTAACGAGCCTCCCCTTCAAGTTGTAGATCTGCAACTGGTTTCAAAAAAAAAAAAAAAAAGAACCGCCTGGAACCTCCTCCTCAAGCACCGCCATCACCATTAGATTATGGTGTTGCAAGCAACAACACCATCTTCTCCTCCTTGAGCCATTTGGTCGTGAGCCACCCATGAATCCTCCTCTTGGACACGGACAGACCTCAAGCACCACCACCACGGCCATGCACTTGGCCAAGTCCAGAAAAGCTCCAATGGTGAGTTCCTTTCCTCTTTCTTCTCTTTTCTCTTTCTAACACCCTCTTCTTTTTCTCTCTCTAGTGCCTCTATACCTTCTATCTCTAGGTTCTCACCATTTTCTCTCTCTAGCCCTCTCATTCTCTTTCTAGGTTTGTTTTCCTTCAAAACTCATTTTCTCTCTCTACTTTTATCTTTTTCTCTTTCTAGTCTTCCCTCTCTATCTTTAGGTAGTCCTAAGACTTCTCACTCTAGAATTCTGTATCTCTTTTTTTCTTTTATTCTTTTTTTCTCTCTACATCTTTTACGGCTTTATAGTTAGATCTCATGCTTTTATTTGACTTTATTTGGATGTAATGGAATTGATTTGAATTAATAAAAGAGTGATATTTTTATGCAAATCTTGTTATTTTCTTGTTCGTACTTGACAATTGATCTTCAGAAAAGTATTTTGAATCCATGATCCCATCATCACCATTCTCACCCCTACATTGATTTCAGAGCAATTTCTATAAAGAAAGTCGTCATTTCATGTTCTTGTTTGCGCTAACTTATCCAGAGTGCGGATCGACATTCGACACGAATCCCTATACGAATCTCTAAAATTTTGCAGGATAATCGGATCAAATTAAAAATGTGTTGAAACCGGGGTTTCCGATTCGACGACACGGAAAAACCCTACTTTCAGAAAGGAAAGAGAGAAATAAGGGATGATGGAGAAAAGATTAAGTGTGACATTTTCTCTTATGGGCCATTGAGTTTTGGGCTTGAGTTGAGTGGGCCATTGAGGCTATGGGAGAGAGTGGGCTCCGTGTGCCATAAGAGAGTTTATATGATGTTGGGCACAAAGTAACGGGCAAGAGGTTTGCGACAACAATAGGAGATAGCGATGTGCCCGCTAAATTAATAGGAAATGAGAACGGAGGGTTGGGATAGGATCGGCTAAAGGATCAAATATGATCATGATGATCGAATGGCTGATCGGATGGTAGATGGATGATCGGATGATGATCAAAGAGAGATGATGGAGAGATGAAAGATAAAATAATAAAATGAAGGGAGAGTAGAGCTAGCGGAGGGTCTTGAACCCTGGTCTCTGACCTTGTCTTCTACAAGCTTTACGAACTAAGACCATTTTCATCTTGTGTTAGTTAATTAAGCTTTAATTTTCTTAGTCTTTTATCTGGAGGCTTGACTCACCTTCTCTCTTAGTCGTCTCTCAAGCTTTTCGATCATTCGACTCTGCCCGCACTAGGCCTATAGCTTCCTATCTTTAGCTTGTTGGCTTTTGAGCTTTAGTCGTAAGCTCTGAAAGTCAGTTGTGGGCTCGCCATCCATCAGAATCGTCCACTTGGTGTCCCTGTGATAACAAAAACACATAATGAGACTTAATCAAAATGGCTTTATACTAGACTATCCAAAATATGTTTATTTCATACATATAATGGATTTTTGTCTAAAGAGTGTTTTCTACGTAATGGAATAAACTCTTACAGAGAAAAGTTGACAAAAATAGTATTTTTACGTAGGAGAAGATCATAACACCAAAAGAATAATTGCTTAAAATAAGCACTTTTAAGCAAATATCACAACCCCCAATCAGCATATTGCCAATCCTTGGCAATTAGTGCGAGATAATTGAGCTTGAAAGGGCTTGGCACATGCTAGACACTTCTTCTCATTATTCAGAGACCAACTTCGTTATATCCAGTTATTTCCAGGATGTCCGATTTACTCACAAGTTAAACCCTAATTAGTAAGTTTTTAGCTAGGACCCATAAAGACACTAAATATAGAGATTGTTCAAATTCAACGTGTGTGTGCTCAATATCATTGTCATCAGACAGTACAGACTTCTGGATCTCCTCAAAGGTTGTATGTCTTGACCTCAATTCTCACTTGTTTGCCACTCAAAAGTAAATCACTCGAAAATTGACTTATTATTTTCTCTCAAATTATTAGTGAGGAGATTTATGAAACAGTCAATTGTCTAACATATATTGTCTTAGAAAGGTCTTAATAAACACAAGGGTCGGGTTCCGTTGACCAAAGTTTTTGACCAACACCTTAGTGTACCCTCAGAAGATGAATCAATGGCTGATTTTTTGTGAATATGATCTATATGGTGAGGAGATCATCCTCACAAAAATTCAAATAATTCTGATATTCATAGACTGGTTTAGAAGTTGAAGAATTATTGATCGTCGATTTTTACCGTGTAACTTGAAAACCACATTTAACGGGGTTAAAAATTTCAGAATGGGCTGATTTTTTGTTGGGGTTATCGTTTTGGTGAGGAGATCATCCTCACCAAAAACCAGTCATTGATTCATCCTCTATGAGGTTACACCAGGGTGTTGGTCAAAAATGTTGGTCACCGGAACCCGACCCTAAACACAAAAAGGATCTCATGATTAGAATATCATGTCCCTCGGGAACGTCGAATCAAACTCCATAGTCTCTCTTTCTCCACTCTCCACATTTGATAATTGTGCTAACCTATAATCAAATAGGGCTTTTACTAGGTTGTATTGAGGTTTGGGACAGGTTCAGAAAAATAGGGACACACCTGAATTCAAAACTTCTAAGAAGATATCTCAATGTTCTTTGTGATTTTTCTTGGGGGTGTAACACATTTCCTTTTCTTTTTCTGTTTCTTGTTCACTTTTGGCATTGCTCAATACTTTTTCTACTTTCTTTTTCTTTCTTTCTTTCTTTCTTTCTTTCTTTCTTTCTTTTCTTTTCATGTTCTATTTTCAGCTTGTATCTTTGTTTTTTTTCTTTCTGGATTTCTGACCTTTCATGGTGTACTCATACCAATTACCTTTTTTTCGTCCTTCTCAGAAGTAAGGTAGCTACTCGTACTTCTTTGTTAAGGTTTGGGTTTTCGGTTGATGGCAAGAAAAGGTTTTCTTCCAAGGCTCAAAAAGGTTTCTAACGGTATAGATTTCAAGTAAGCTAAAAAGGTCTTGTAGGTTCCGAAAGATGGTCAAAATCATTTTAGGGTTTGCACTTTCATTTGTGATGTCTCAAATGGATATAAAGAGGGTTCTTTTATACTACTCCAATAATTAATGTCGTTCTGAGTTTCATGATCAACACAAAGGTAATGAGATCTCTCAATGAATTAATTGGGGACTTGAAGAAATGTGAGTGTATAACCCTCAGAATTGAATAAATGCTCAAAAGCTTACTTGGTTAAGTCTCCACAATTGTTCTTCTTGGATCTCTAGATACTCTAACATATGACGACTTTGATGTTTCTGTGCAATTTGTGTTGAATCTGAGATTTTCTAAGTGCTCATGATCAACTATGGTTTCGCTTAACTTTTAAACTGACTTAAGGATTAACAAATGATTTCGAAACGTGACATCCTTTCAATAATTAGACTTAACGGTTAGTTTTGTCTCATCATTGTAAGGGTACTTGAAAACACATTGGAGATGCTAGAAAACATTTTAAAAACACAGGAAACCTAGCCAAAATACGACATATTCTCCATTTTTTTATAAAGATATGAGTTTTGATAAATACCCACCCCAACCAAAATACAACACCATCCTCAGTGCTCATGATCGGAACAAAAAATGATGAAAAACTCTGTAGGTATGTGATGCAAGTGTTGAGAAAGTGTTATACCAGTTCGGCCGAAATTAAACAGTGGAAGGTGCTTGATGAGTTTTAGAGTGATGGTACCTGTATAGCCAGAACAATATATGAAAGATATAAACGATGCATGTGACTCGTGTGATTTCTAGGAATACTGGAATTGCCTTTCCGAAATTGCTAAGTTTTACGTCTTCAGCCAGACATAATGGGAGTACATCAAGTACCCCCAACCAGGTTGAAACACATGTAGACTAAGTGAATCATCAGTCTTCCCTGCTCCTAAGGTAGAGCTGAAACAGCTAACATATCCCTCTTTTGGGTATAGAAGTACAGGTAGGGTCATTCTCAGTGTAAACTGAGAGAGTTATAGTAAGTTCTCAAACCATGGTTAGTAGAGTCCCAAAAATGTTTAGTTCAACGGGGATGGATCTAAGTTTCTCAATAGAAACTGAGAGGGTAACAGTAGTAGGTTCTCTGTCCGTGGTTAGCAGAACTGCAAACTCATTGAGCTTAGCGGGGATGTATCTCAATGGAGCAGACTCGAGCAGATCAATGATTTCAGATTCGTCTGACTCCAATTTGAATTCAGCCCCAAAGTGTTCTTGACACTTAACTAATTTAACCTCGAGAGAGTCCAGAATTAAACTCTCTACGGCACAAAGTTTGTCGACAATATCGACGTCGATCAGCTATTGAAAAATGTTAACCTCTACCTAGAAGTTGCCAAATGCTGTCGACGTGTACACATCCGTACACCCGATGTGTGCATCTGCGGTGGTGAGGAACGGTCAGTCTAAAACGACTGGGATCCTACTATCTAGACACGGCTTAGTGTCAGGACTGTCTACCTTAGGTGCAGAGGTAGATTTGGAAGTAGGTTCCTCTGAGGTAGGTTCAGAAGTTGGTGCTTTTAAAGGCACCGAAGATGGAGTCACTGGTTCTTCAATTATCTTGTCCAATCTATTGGAGGTAATAGCTTCTATCTCCTCTTAGAAATTTTGGTCTTGGTTCATGTTTTGCAAATCCTCCTCATAGACTGTGGTTATGTCATTCTCCTCCGAATAGGCTATAGGTTGGCTAGAGAAGTTGACTTCCTCGCTCTCAGATTCTAATTGACCTAGACGTTGCTCTAAGCTCTCCATAGATTGATATTGTTGGATAATAAATTGAGAGAGAAGGTCCTCTAGACCAGGCTTGGTAGCAGACTGTGGAGGTTTAGCTAAGGGAAGCTGAGGCACCAACTCGTGATTGTAGTTCGAATGAATATGATAGTGGTAGGACTGAAGTGAATCTGGGACTATCTGCTGGCTCTGGGGATCTTGATGGGTCCAATGATGACAATAATAATTAGTCCGTGGATATGGCTGGTATTGCGAGTACTGCCAATCATACTGTCTATTAGGTTAATAAAACCCGAAAGGATACGTATCCTGGTGCAGTTGTTGTAGGAGAGCAGACTGTTGTTCCCAGGCAAAGTTATGGTGACTCCTAGTGTCTGGATAATACGTGTTGTTGTAGGAGGTCTGCATCGAATGTTGAAATGTATTGAAAGTACAGACCTCTTCCTGGACAAGAGGGAAATATCCCACAGAGTTAGAATGATGCAAAGGTTGCTAGACCAAGACACCAAGGGCGAAGATTGAGTTGTTAAGTTCCTGAAGTAAAGATTTGAACTCTGGATCTCTGTTATCTTCATATCCCATGGAATTCTGGGAGACAGAAGTGTCATGACAATACGCAGAATCAGTATACTAGTGTTGGGAGTTCTTACCTTGTTCTTCGAAGAAATCGTAGTAGGTCTTGATTAGAGGCCTTTCAGCTACCATCGGAGAAATGGGAGTCTCTCAGAGAAGGTAGGAGATAAAGTAGGTGAAGGAATTGGCAAAGAATCTGCTATAATGGAGTGATTCTTAGATCCAGTCAATCTCTTGTTCGATCGGGTCCAAACGGGCATAAGCTAGAAAAGCATGCCCTAGACTTGGCAAAAAGTTATCACAGAGGAACACTAAACCTAATGAGCCTAGATGATGCACACATAGCAACAGATAATCCTACTTCTAAACAATCAAGATAGTTTTAATGAATTATCTTGTTAGTGTAGGGGATAGGTTAGATTATGAAGTGGGCAGACCACTAGTTTATCTTCTATTTTCCGCCGAACTAACTTTTTTGTTCTTAGGTTCTCACCAGGATATACTCACAATGATTCGTCCGGTACTAACACAAGTTCACATCTCTAGAATCCGTAACCTAGACAGATGTACAGCACATCGGCAGTCTTAAATACGCCCCAGGTTAGCTGGATTGGTCGAGTGTTTACAAGTGTGATTCTCGAAGGAAAGTTGGTTTAGTTTGTGTTCCTATCCTGGCAATTAGCTGACTAATGAATAACCAATGAAGGCACTGGTGAGCTCAGTATACTTTATGTAGTACGGACCTACAGGTCTATTAGAAAGCAGTGACCCGCGCTTGTGGACTTACTCGACTTGAGAATTGATAGAGTTACTAAAAGTGGGGTGTAGAACACTGATCTAATTAGGCTCTACTTCCTGGATCCTTTTATTTCAGTGGATCTTTGGGATCAATCAAGCTGATGTGATGAGGTGAGTGATGAAATCCCACCAGTTTTAGATAGAGTTGGGTTTGCTCTTTAATTGAGTTGATTAATCGGCCAAACACACAATTCGAATAATTTACAGAATTAAATAAACATGCAGCACATTTTCACCAATTTGCACAATATCGCTCTCAAAGCGAGAAAATATGCTCATCTTCCCATGGGCCACGCCACGAGGTCGCCTCTGTGGGATAGGAAGAGGTATCTTTCTTGGGCTTGGGCCAGGATCGTCATCGGCGAGCTTTCGCTCCTTACCCACAACTTTAAATGTAAGCTCTGCTAAAGAGTTAGTATGATATTGGTCTAGGTATTTGGGAATTTATTTGGAAAATTCTTGCCTTTTTACGGTTCACCAAACAAACACTTAATTTTAGGTAACTTTTGAATTAGTTTCCGAATTCGGGTTTGAATTCGAATTTAAAATTTTCCTAATTGGAATACTTATATTTTTGAATTATCCCCCAAATTTTGGAAATTTTCCAAATTTGACTTTCTAATTTCTGTCAAATTAGGATCTCCCCAAAAAAAATTATGCTAAATTTGAATTATTTCCAATTTCTGAGTTATCCAAATTTAGTGAATTTCTAAAGATAAGAAATTCCCTAAATTTAATAAATCTCTAAATTATGGAAATATTCTAAATTAATAATTTGGAAAATTTCTAAAAAGAAAAAAACTTTAATCTATTTACAAAAACAAAAATAAATTTCTAACATTGCCAAAAAAAGTAACTAAACGCCCTTCGAAAGGGCGTTTCTCCCTGACAGATATAAAAGGTGAAAAGATTGACTGTTTCTCCTGAGAAGATAGACAAATGCCATTTTAAAGGGCATTTCCCATAGAGGAGTAAAACATTTGTCCCAATGAGCCACATGGCACACTCTTAGTGGACGTTGACTGAATGGATGTTTGATCAGTCCCTTGATGGACCTACAATCCAAAAATCAGCCTGATTAGTAATTTACAACCTTTGGATCTTTGCACTCAAATAATGCTCAAATTCTTACAATTAAAATCAACCCATGAAAATAACTTCAATCCAACGCTTATAAACCACTAATCATGTTTCTTTTTTGGTGTGTAGGTCCACCTAGTGATTTGTAAAACATCCATACGATCATCGTCCGATAAGAGTGTGCCATGTGGCTCAATCGGGACAAAAGTTTTACTCCTCTATGGGCAAACGCCCTTTTAAAGGGCGTCTGTCAGGTACAGACGACCTTTAAAAGATGCGTTTGTCAGCCTTTTCAGCTTTTGTCCAGAGAAACAGTAGTCTTTTCACCTTTTATATCTGCCAGGGAGAGCGTTTAGTTACTTTTTATGGCAATGTCAGAAATTTATTTTTGTTTTTGTAAATAGATTAAAGTTTGTTTTCTTTTTAGAAATTTTCCATTAATAAAACTCTTAATTTTGGAAAATACCAAAATGACGAATTCCCTTAAACAAATAATTACCATTAATTTTAGCAGAAAATAAATCTAATCCTAGAAATATTTTATTTTTAACTAAACACTTAATCTAGGGTTTCTAGAAAACCCTAGAACACGCATCTAACAATAATATTCAAAATAAAATAAAAATAGTCCTACTTATTACACATTTGCACTCGACCATCCGAGGCATAAAATAATAATTAATTAAAGTCCTAAAACTCACTAAAATAATGAAAAAGGAAAGTTTTCAAAAAATAGATCTTTCCACTTTAGCAACTTTCCGTTCTTTTCATTCATTCCACGCTCTCATCAACCGAGTGGCAACGGCGTCATTTACAAGAGGGTATTTTCTGTTCGTTGGACGAAAACCCTTGATTCAACACATTTATGATCCGATTAACTCAAATCCTATAAAAGATGAAAATCTAGTATAGAACTTTTGTCGGATGTCGATCCACACTCAGAAGAGTTAGCACAAATAAAGAATTAGGAAACCATAAAAATGCTTGAAATAGTAGAGGGATGAGAGGGGTGAATCGAGTGATAAAAATAGAATTTGATGTTTTTAGATAAACAAACTACTGCAAATACTCAAAGACATAAAGAACACAAATCAATTGAAAATTAAAAAAAATAACAATTGCATTGATCATAAAAGAATCCGTACATAAATTAATTAAATAGAACATCAAATACTGGAAAGTATTAAAATTATACTAGAAAGCATGTAAAAGGAGGGCTGGAAAGAGATAAAGGTTTGATAGAGAAAAAAATAGTAGCAGAGAGGGAGAAAAAAGAATATTAGAGAGAGAAAAGAGAAGAACTTACAGATATAAATAAAGAGGAGTTGCAAAGTGAATCTAGACGCCTTTGTGAACCAGATTCAGCATGAATCTGGACAGCTTTCTTAACAGAGGGGGGATAGAGTGCAACCCGATGGAGAGAAAGTGTGGTTGAGAGGAAAGAAGATGGGGGGAAAGAGAGCTAAGTTTTTTAGTTCTTCCATAAGGATTAGGATTAGGTGGGGTTATCCCTTGAAATGGGGAGAAGATAGAGTCCTCTCCTCTTTTGGAAAGGAGAAATAGAAATAAGGGATGAGGGATGAGGGAAAAAAGGTTAAGTGTGACATTTTCTTTCAAGGGCCATTGAGTTTTGGCTTGAGTTCAATGGGCCATTGAGGCTATGGGCTTTGAGAGAGTGGGCTCTGTGTGCTATAAGAGAGTTTTTATGATGTTGGGCACAAAGTAGCGGGCAAGAGGTTTGCAATGAATTTGAAAGATGGCGATGTGGCCGCTAAATTAATAGGAATGAGAACAGAGGGTTGGGATAGGATCGGCTAAAGGATGAAATATGATCATGATGGTTGGATGGCCGATCGGATGGTTAATGATTTGCTAGTGTGATGATAGAAGATCGGATGGTAGATGGATGATCGGATGATTAGATGGAGTTTCGACCCTAACATGTTATATTTACAATAGAAGAAAGTCTTCGCAAAGATTAGGAAGTTTGAAAAGTCCTAACCACTTTTTGAAAACATGTTTGTGCTGGTGCAATAAATTGGGCAACTTGCCCGATCAATTGGCCAAATGAGTCCAATCAATTGGAAGCTAATTAATTAGAGTACTAAAATCCGATTGATATGGAAAAAGATATGAAACTTGGCATATTTATCTCCAATCGCTACACAAAAGTCTCCAATTGATTAGGAACAAAATTGTACATTCTAATGGAATTTTTTACAATTTCGTTCGATTGGGCTAAGAGTCCAATCGATCAGATTATGAAAAACTTACACAATTCAATTCTTTCTTCTCAGGAATCAACCACAAGCTCAAGGTCACTTATAGAATTATAATATATTAAACTAGCTAGTGTTATTGCCCTATGCTAAAGCACGGGCGAAGAAAATAAAACAAAATAAATTAAATTAATAGTAATGTAAAATGATGTTTCAATATGGTCTATAAAAATTACATTTATACCCTAATATTTTGATTTCTACTTATATTTGATGAATCCCAAGAAGTTTGTTTCTTAAAAATAAAAAATTACCCTCGTGCGTTGGTCTTGCAATGTATATACTCTTTGGGCCGGTTGAATCCACCAGACAGATGATTCCAAGACATTAGATTTGAGCATTTATTCATGATGAGCTGGGACCCAATGTTTTTTCACATATTGACTTGTACACGAAAAGCCCATGATACTAAAAAAAGGCTGAAAAAATATAACATGTCAAGCTGATTTTTTGGGGTGTGGGTACATCAAAGGGTGGACGAACCAATCATGTTACGTGGTAATATGTGATGCTATATATCAACGTGAAAGACACTCTTCCGTAACCCAAACCTCCAGTTTTAGAATGTAAGTGGGCCACCGAGGTTTGGTAATATCTACTAATTTGGCAAGTGGTTTGGACTTTTGAGTCCGGTTTTTTTTATACTGTGCAATGGCCCACTTAATTTTTAGCAATACCTGTACAATTAGCTAGAAAATGAGTGATACCTTCTTACCCCATGAGCATCAAATTTTTTAACCATTCGATCAAAAGATAAATAAAATTTATAGAGTTTTATCATTGAGTAACGAACAATCATCAAACGGTGGGATTATATGATTAATATCCTTCATTGAACATGAGGTCTATTGGCAAAATCGCCGAACCACAAAACATCAATATGGCCACCTGCAACTTTAATCACAGACGCAACCGGTGAAAGGATCTGCGTAAAAGTTCTCCTTGGCCCTGCACAGCTTTCCTCACATTCCCATCATATATAAGTGTAAATAAAGAACTCACAGTCCAATGCAACAAACCGATTTTGATACTGCTTGAAAGGCTTTAACTTGTATTCTGTTGCGAGAGTGGACCGAGACGAAGATGTACTAAAGACAAAGTAACTAAATCTATAAGGAACTGAAAGAATATATATAAATCTTTCAACACTACATAATGGTTTTTCGAACTATGCGAACCCGTAGGATTCAGGACCAAAAATATTACACAAAGAATGCCACCATTGATGATGTTGATAATGATTAGGTTAGGACAGTGAGCATATGCTGCTCTCATCACTCTTGGCTTAGAAGACACTGTCGTTTTGGTCTTCTTAAGAAGCACTTCTGTTTGGGATTTGATAATCTCATTGAACATGATTATAATAAGTGGTACGTAAAAAAGCACTGAATCATAGGAATGTGTTAGAATTAAAAGATATTAAGCGCTTCAATCAAACATAACTCCTATAGATAAAAACATTAGCATGGAGGTTACAGAAGAGAAACAGAAGATTGCAGAAAGTTTTGCACCACAAGATATAGACTTCCAGTGCCATAAAGATGACATCCAAAGACTGGAACAGGAACTCTCCCGTCTGAAAGCATTTGTAAAATCCGCAAAGTAATATTAGACTTTAAATGCTTTGTGCACTGGAGATTCCGAGGGGTAAAAACGCGGTGATTTAAGTTAACGTTATATGGCCGTTGAACTGCTTCACAACTCTGTTGGTTTGATTTCCTGCACCATGGGCCATTAATATAAGGCTCGGGATTTTGTGACCGCTTTTAGGAGTCCTGTGCTTGGCCGTGGATTTCGAAAATACAAAGGCGGTTGATAGCGCTGAGTTGGCATTCACTTTGTGCACTTTTCGCCAGAGCCCAGCCACCGTTGGATTCCCGAAATCCATGGCTAAGCACATGACTCTCGAGCGGAGTCACAAAAAGGGAGTCCTCGAAGCCTGAGCAATAGAATTAATATCAAAGAAGATCGAGGGATTTAAGGAAACGTTATTGGAGAAAGTTAAAAGAGGTTATAAAAGTTTTAATTTTAGGATTGTAGAGAAATTTAAGGGATTATGGAGATTTAAGAATGTGGAAAGACGTTTTAACATTCTCTTCCCATAATGGCAATGCCACAATATCAAACTTTTTGTAAGCAAAAAACTAATAAATAATAACAAAAAGATGAGCAGCATTCGGATAACTTTACCGAAAACTATTTCACCAATCTACCAAGTTGGATCCTGTCTCTCCCATGGCAAGTTTATAACATCTGTAAAATTTGTCGGCCACAAACTCAAGAAATATGGAAAAGAGAAATTGTATCCTAAGCTTGCCAAACACAGGCAACAACTCCGACTTTATAATGCAAGCTTTGGTGAGATGCGGAACCCACTTTGCACTAATTGTTTGAGGTTAGGAAATGAAAGGAGACATTGGAATGTGAAGTGTTTTAAAGGAGACGTTTTGGTTCATAATAAGAAAAACAAACTAAAGAGACACGTTTTGGATATATGAAACTTTTTCCAAGGGTAATGGAGGTGGAAAAGACTTTTTGCAAAGTTAAGGTTGATATCGTTTGGAATTTATTAAATGGGTAGGGTATTTTTCGGAATAGTTGAGTAAAGGGTATTTTTGGAAAAAGTGATGTAAAAAAGATGGAGGAAGCGCCACCTTAGCAATGTTGAGCTTTAGTATAGATAATAGATTAATCACCTATATATAATCTAAGGTCTCCGAGTTACTTACCAATCTAAATGTGTGATCAGATGAAGCTTTCAATCTTCAGATGAATTCTTATGTCTTCTTTATGCAGACTTGAGTGATGAAACCACACCAACACTCTAACACTTAACTACGTATACCTTGAATAGATACAAATACAAGTTTTGTCATACGGAATTAGCCAATACTTAAGAATTTAAACATTTCCTGAATTAGAACTAGGGATTAAACAAATTTATTACTTTATTTGTTGACACCCTAACAACTCTAAGATGATAAAGGCCTAGATTGAGCTTTCTGAAGTGTCAGACCATACTAGGCTTGGTCCATCAGAGCCAAGCTTGGGCCAGATAATAGAATGGTTGGATTAGGTTGGTTAGGCTCAGGCCAAGCTGCTAGTGCTGACATGTTTGTAAACCTAGTTTCCTCTAGGCCCACATAAATTTGAGGAATGCTAGCGGGACTTGTGAGAGTATCAAAATGGCATATATCTACTAGCTTTCTTTGTTGGACACATGTCCATGTGAAATTATTTTGATACTTAACATGAAACAGTAGAGGTGGTTTAAATTTACCAAAGTACCTTGGTGTCTCACGAGGATGTGCGCCTTTTTTAGCACTTGCACCATGCCGCTAGCGTTCCTCCAAATGTTACCCAGTGCCAAAGGCGAGAGCAAATGTTTGTAGCAATTGCTTTCATGGTGCATTAAAATGGGCCCATTACACATCCAAGGCTTCTATGCATTTATTCAGATCTCCTGATCATGGCCAAATGATCACCAATCTGGAATGCCAAGCCAGATCTTGGATTGGCCACAAACCAAAGTAAGAGGAGAATCCTACCGTTCAAATGTTAGAACAATCCCATGGAATGGATACAACCCAAATTCACAACATTCGTATGAGTTTAGTTTTATGTCCAACCATCCAATTGACATCAGTCCATGCCCAATAATTGAACACCATATTGATGATGTCTTCCAATCTCTACCCCCAATACATCAAAATGGACCGGGTTTGTGTTGGAAGAAAGGAAAAAAGAACACGAAGATGCAATCACACACAACACAAAGATTTACGTGGTTCCCTCGAAATTGAGGTTTGTCCACAGACTCACGCCGATTCCATTATGCTATGAGGCAAAAGAAAACTCACAATACAATCATAATCATCTCACAAAACCGAGGTTTATATATATAACCCCAAGACGAAACTCGGGTTTCCGTAACTCTATGTAAGAGTATAAAAATACCCTTCTAGAGAGTAAAATTCATAAACCACGCAGATTAAAAAAAAAACCTTAGGCACAAGAGAAAATATAATTACATGATTGTCTTGCAAGACTACTCATGGTACACACACAAGTGGTATATAAAGTTCCACCTACTAATTTCAAATACAAATACAAATACCAAGTATTGAAATTCATTCAGACAACCTTAATCATCTAAGTGGAGATGGCTAGCTAAATGCTCATCTGGCAATCTCTAATGGTAGTAGGAAATCAGCCCCCAAACTATCTTGACCAGTTGCATACCCAATAGAAGAATCTGATGGTTCACCTAGCAAAAACTTACTCTCCTCATGGTTTTGCTGTACCCATGGGTGCTCTTGTAACCTTCTCAATCTGTCAAGCTCTATTGCCACTTCCTTCATTGTGGGCCTCTCTTCCCCCTTCACATTTAAGCATCTTTTTGTTAGCTCAGCAACTGCCAATATTTGTTCCCTATCACCCTCATTCACAACTCGGTCCTCGAGAATTTGGAAGAGACGATTCTCTTTGATCGAAGAAATGAAGTACATAACTAGACTTCTATGTTGCTCTGATCTATCTGAAGAAAGCGGCATCTCTCCGGTTAAGAGCTCCGCAAGAACAACACCGAAGCTATAAACATCACTTTTCTCAGTTAATTGACCTGTGTGAAAACATTCTGGGTCCAAGTACCCTAAGGTCCCTTGAACCAATGTAGTCATTTGAGTTTGATCAAGAGGAACCAACCTCGAAGCTCCAAAATCAGACACCTTTGTGGTGTAATTATCATCTAATAGTATGTTTGCAGATTTGACATCTCTATGAAGGACGGGTATGGAATGTGCAGAGTGCAAATAAGAAAGCGCTTCTGTAGTTTCAGAAGCAATTCTTAAACGGTTTTCCCATGAAATGGAAGTTGCATGGGTCTCATTGTGGATGTGTTGGGAAAGGGTACCATTGGGAACAAATTCATAAACTAACAAAGGAACTTCCGTCTCTAAACAACAACCCAAGAGCTTCACCACATTTCGGTGGTTGATTTGAGAAAGAATTTCCACTTCATTTATGAACTGTATAATTTGGCTCTTATCCATTAATTTGGGCTTCTTAATGGCTACGACTCTCTTATCTGACAAAACTCCTTTGTACACCGTACCATAACCTCCTTGGCCAAGAACTCGACTCTCATCATAGTTGTTGGTTGCCCTCTTTAGATCTTCTTCAGTAAAGATTTTGGCAATATCTGAAACACTTTTACGTGTAGCGATTTGTTGTTGTAACAACAAACCTCCATTTTGTTGGAAGAATTTCTCTCTGAGTTTGATCAGCCTTCTTTTCTTGAATGTCCAATATAATAAGCAACTGCAAACAATGAGAAACAAAAGGCCCAGACCAATACCTGCATGGAAAACAAGTTCAAACAGTTTTATTTTGAGTTCCATTCACTAGTTGAGGATTTTGAAATTAGAGAGAGACATCCAGCAATTGGGTGCAAAATGGACATACCCTTTTCTTGTATTTTAAAGTTTTTCATGCTTGATGAAGTGTGGATGTAGAAAGGTGCAAGTCAAGACATACGGAACAATTCCAATACTTGGAAATTCACTAATATTGGAATTGCCGACATACTCTTGCACCCAAACACCCAAAATAGATGCAGAGGACTCTAGTGGCCCTACATAGCTTATTTTTTGGGCCCACTGACTAAATGGATGTTTAGCTAACTCATTGTGAAGAAATACACTAAAAATCAGCCTGATTGATGATTACTAGCCATTGGATTTAGTACCCAAAAAACATACTTGAATCAAACGGCTAGAATCAATCCTAAAAGGTACTAAAATATGGCTAGAGATAACAGATCAAGTTGATTTTTGGTATGTATATCCAACTATAGGTGGGCTAAACATCCAGAGGTTAGTGGGTCCAACGATGCGCTATGTAGGGCCACAAGAGTCCTCTGCATCTAAAATTTTTCCCTAACTCTATTATTATTTGCCTAATTTAAAACATACTTACCTAAAACGAAGCGTATCATTTGAAAAGATTTAGTATCAGCAGTGCAGCCGCTTCCATTTACTTTACCATCGCCATGGTAGCCTTGTGGACAAATGCAACTGTAATTCCCATTCATATTATGGCAAAGCTCAACCCTAATGCAAGAATTATTATACGCGTCCGCACACTCGTCGATATCTTGATAAGCCCATCACCAGGAGAGGAAAGATACCCAAGTTAGTTAAGTTGAAATCAAAGCACAACATCAAGAAAGAAAGAGAAATGGTCTACAAACTTATTGGTCTGTTGATTCTCAAATCGAGGCTATTTTGGTTTTGTTTGTGCTTTTGTTAAACGACAGCACCAACAATTATAATCAGGACTCGGTGATCAATCAAATAATTGGTTCATAAGGGATATATAGGGTCAAGATCGAGGGACAAAAATTGCCAACAATTTTGGGGCACCCACATGGAAGATGAATCAATGGCTGATTCTTGGTGACGATGATCGATCTCCTCACCATATAGATCACCCATACAAAAAATCACCCCATTCTGAAATTTCTAACACCATCAAATGTAGTTTTCAAGTTAACGATAAAAATAAACGGTTCATAATTCTTCAATTTGTAAACCAGTGTAGGAATATCAGAATGATTTGAATTTTTGTGAGGATGATCTCCTCGCCATAGAGACCATCCTCTGCCAAAAATTATCCCATTCCAATACTTCTAATTTATGAATTGGCCTGCGCCAATTTTTGTTGTCAAAAAAGGGTGTATGAAATTGTTGTCCCCCAATATAGGGTCAGGATCGGGAGACAACAATTTTCACAATAAATTGTTGTAAAAAATGTTGTGAAAATTGTTGTCTCCCGATCCTGACACATGACCTATATATGTATAAAATGACACGAGGTCGTGGGGACTGCATGAAGACGAAAATCAGCCCTTAACTCATCGTATGTGTGCCCTACGTCCATTTCCTATCAAAAATATGGAATTTGTGGATGTAGTAGCTATTGGTTATAATCATGATCTGTATAGTGTTGGACCAATATTAATTGACCTTATAACTGAAAATAAACAAGTTAATTACCTTGGCATCCTTGGGGGAGATAAGGGTTCCCTTGGTAACCCTTGTTGCAGTAACACCGATATCCAGGGCCATTAGTGGAGTCAGCACAATAGCTATTTGGTCTACCACAAGCGTAAGACGCCGGGTGTCCTCTTTGAGCTTCTTCGCATGTCTCCTTCCCAATTGCCCAGTCTAGCACCAGCGGAATCTGAGTTCCTTTGAAGGAATCAAAAGTGGAGAGATCCGATAGTTTGAAATTGAACCAGCTATCATCAGCTAAGAATGCATAGCTGCAAGGATTGTAATTCCAGGTCTTAGTATGGTTTGATAAACTACCAACGCTGATGTTGAACCTCCTAAGTCCCTGGGGAATGGAGGTTTGACAACAACCGATACCGGAACAAGACCCCTCGACCACGCTTGTGTTGTTATTGCAGGCCGACATGCACCCACTCAAGAAGTTTTTGTCCTGAGACTCACTGAAGACAGCAAAGGTGTCACACCCGATGGACACGAACTTGTTGCGGGTGAATGAAAATGTAAATGGGCTTCCCCTCAAATCGATCCATGTATCTGTCATATCGATGTCAAAAAGTTTCTCCCCTCGCGAATTATAACAGTCAGCAGCGTACCGACCATCAACGACCATCTGGGCGTCAATAAGCGATATATTTAGAATCTCAAGGGCTCCAGTGAAGGGCTTTGGAAAACTATAATTGTGGTCGTTGCATATTACTTTATACCTTGTACTATCCATATAGTAGCATCCTTCTCCGATGCCGAACGGGTAGGGAATGCTCACGTTCCCACATTTCTCTGGACAGTGAGGCAAGGCTTCAGATGTCGATGCTACCGCCATTGCGGGTAACATAATGAGGAGAAGCAGAAAAAATTGCAGGACCATGGCTCTACAATTTTCTTTCATCTTAGGCTCGGGGTTCGACTGAAACTTCTTCCCTTTAAGTAAGCGACCATGGCTGTATTCTTCTTTGTAAGTCTTCCTTAGATCGGACGGTTTATATCATTGGACGGACCTAGTCAAGTTTGGCGGGTGATAGACGACCACACGTTATTATATAACCTGTTTGGATTACATTCAACTATCGTGATCATAATGGGCTGTTATTCTTACTCCAGCTTGACTTTCGATCATAGTAAATTCTTGAATTATTCACAAATAATTCGCCAACCAAACGAATTATAAAAATAATAATAATAATAATAATAATTCACAAATAGTTTGGAAAGTTCGCGAATTTATGAACATGAACGAACTTCTCCGAAATATTCCCAGATTATTCTGTTCTGAGTATGAAAATATCATTTTATAACATAAAAATTTGTCAAATTTTTGCTTTTTTTCGTTTATGTTATTTTTAAATGATTTTTGCCGAATTTTTCAATGCATTTCGAAATGACCAACCCGAAATATACTCCAATATTTCCTGTACTAACTTTGCTTTACATAAATGTAAAGTCATTCAGTAAACCGTGTGTCAAGACTGAAGATCTTAGCTGCTTCTCGTGAACATGTACCTAAATTTTGTCATTTCATTAATGGCCAAAATTTCTCCTTCCGCCGAAGACTTTTGCATATCTTTCAGTAATCCAGTTAACCAATGGTGATGAGAAACTGTGAAGTGATTTCATTTGATCTGAGTTGGGAAATTGCTTAGAGTTGTAACGTCACTTTCTCTCTTTTTTTCTTCCATGTGGGTACATTGATTCATTATTGCGTTCCGTACCAAAGTCTTGGGAGCACTAGGTCTTTCCTGTACATTAGTTTGTTTACTTCGTCAAGTCAAGAAGTGAGGCATGACCCTACATTAATAAAAGTCCTAACCACCAAAATAACGTAATCAATAGGTATTGGTTGACTTGGGTGAATTAGACCTGTGGATTAAACATCTTTCTTACTTTAATTTGTCTGACACCCTAACAAAGCTAAGATGACAATTACAGTGGTGATCACATGGTCCCAGGTGTCCAACACCTGGCACATTTTGATTGGTGTTAGACATCTCAGGCTGCACAGTAGGCACTTTAAATAGTACCCGGAAGTGTGCCAACACCAATCAAAATGAACCAGCTGTTGGACACCATATGCGCCTTGGACCTAATTCACAAATAGTTTGCAAACCGTTTGAATTATTCAAAAAACGAACCTACTTCCCATTCAAAGGTTTGGAAATATTCACGCATTTGCAGCATAGAAAGTAAATTCTTGAATAATTCACAAATAATTTGCAAACCCTTTTGAGTTATTCAAAAAATGAACCTACTCGTCCAATTCAAAGGTTTGGAAATATTTGCGCATTTTTTGACATGATCACAAACTTTTCCTGATTATTCAGTTTTGAACAAGAAAAATCATATTATAAGATGAAAAATTGGTTAATATTTTTCTTTTCTTTTTCTGTTTTATTTTATTTTTAAATTATTTTTGCCCAACGTTTTTAATGCATTTGTAAATGACGCCCAAATTGTACTCAGAACATTTCCCTTGACTGTTTTCGCCGCACTCCGAATTCCAAACTATGGCCTAGTGTTTCTAACAAGTAAATAGTGATGAGAGCACAGTACTACAATCATACCAACCCTAAAGATGCCATTTCTGCTCATCCGTCTACAAAAATCACTAGTGTTTATGTAAGGATCGTCTACAATACAAAAAGAACAAAATGAAGATGGGTAGATTTTTGTCATTGTTCTCTGGACCTCCCAACAAAACCAAGCGACGTGAACTAAATGCACAGAAAAATCTGTTATAACATAATTGGTTTTCGCCCAGTCACAGACTGCAGCATATTCCAATGCCAGATCGGCCACTGGACTTGTATGGAACTAAAAAAACCAGCTTCTCTAGCAACCCTAAGTGCATATATCATTTAACGGCATGAAAGGGAAACCTCAAAAATGAAAAACCCCCCTCCAAAGCTTGCAAACATAGGCTGAATCACCAACAGTGTCATAGTATCCACACACAGACAAGACATTAAGTGTAACCTGGATTTCGTCGGTTGAGCCCTACTCTTCATTATCGCGATCATCTTTGACGAGCTTGATCATGTCATCGATACGAAGAATAGTTATAGCTGCTTCAGTTGCAAACTAATGTGCAGGAAAATAAAATCTAGTTAGGTTGTCACAAAACAAACCAGCTGCTTCATCAAAATTGAGTAACGCACATCTATTTGTGTTTGTCTATACCTGTATTATCTTCACCTTGCTCATTGCTGGCTCTATAACCCCAGCTTCTAAATTGTTGCGGACAATTCCCTTTTGAAGGTCTAGTCCCATGCTGCAATATAAGAGTAAAAAGCAAAATGGTGACTCCAAATTTCAATGTACCGGTGACACCAAAATAAGAATTAAGAGCAATCGTGTTTTCATGTGAAATGGAGAGAAGTTGAAGACACAATGACATAGGTTGAAGATACAAACTTGCTTTTGAAGGGAGAAATGATATGGGTATTTAGAGTCACACACAAGGATATGCTATCTAAATCGAGGATAGTATCCAAAAACAACTTTTTTCATTTGTTTCACTTGGTGAACAGTGAATGATAAACATACATGGGCACCACTTTACAAGACAAAGAAAGATTCTACTGTCGAGAATGCTCTCGTGTTGTTGCACCAAAACTTTCCCAAAGAGAGTTTCCGAGTAGAGGAATATAATTATGGCGGATCTAATAAAAAATATAATATGGTGGAGAGCAAATGATTAGTATCAGTTCCAAATATAAGTACATATTTCACTTTCTTTTTCTCATTCTTACCCAAAGGTAGATTAAAAACAAATATAAAACAAGTTTTGCATGACTTGGATCATAAAGGCTTTTATTTCACCAATGTCGCAAATTATAGGCAAAATATGTGTAGATTATAAAAAGGTACATCTATCAGACAAGTTAGTAGTATTCTTTCCAAATTATAGCAAGGAAATACAGCATGGGCAGCACTTCACAATGGATCCAGGGCCCAGATTTGTACAAACAATGTGTATGTGCTCATCAATCCAGGTTTCCAAATCAATAAAGCAGATCTTGGGTGCAGTATAGCCCTAATTGGATGATCCCAACCATCTTATTCACGGTGGAAATTTTTGGGGAAGTTGCCTTTTTCATATCCAAAATAAATAAAGCAAATAGACAGTTTTAGGATTGTCCGACTGATGAAAAATTTAGCATGTAGCTCAATCCAAGAGGGGATCCTTGCTCCTTAGATAACTCAAAAAAGGACAAGTAAATAGCAAATCTTATTGAAGCAGTGAAGAATCATGGTTTAAATTGTCGCTCAGTTGAAAAACTAAGACATTTCGAATGAGAATGGCAATACAAACCCCCAATGTATCGTTTCAGTCACCTCCAAGACCAAGACATCTAGGCTGAGACGTTCTAAGACAGAATGATACCTAGAACCATGCATAGCATACCTTGAAAGATGCTGCTTATCTGCCTTGGTTTGTGCAGTATGGTGGTAAGCCCGAAGTTTCGCAACCAATTCAGTCGCATCCTTTGCGGCATTCACAGCAAGAACCTGCAGCACACGAACCATTAATTCAGCATCAGTTTAATACAAATTAAATCCCAAGTGAGGGAAAAAAGAAAATGTTACAAACAAAAGTTCCATGAACCCCAGATAGGAACCTTTGGTATAATTAAAAGTGATTCGGCAAACTCCGCTATTGCCAACTGTTCTCGGGATCCCAAAGTCGTTGCGAGATACTCCAAGTACACGGATAAAGCAGCCTCAACGGCACCTCCACCAGCAACTACCTGTATTGCCACAACTCACATTGATGAGTAAAGCAGATAATTATGCATGATATGTATGATTACAATGACGATCAAAAATTTATTTCTGATGTGTTCTTGAATTCCATTTTGTGCTGTCAAAAGAATATGATAGTTTTCCAGCACCTTCTAAAGGAATGCACTCGTTTGGATGGTTAAGATCATATGATCTAGTTTTCACCTAGGAAATCTCCCAAGTGAGACCCATCAAATGCTGGGGCCCACGCATACAGGCGAGGCAGGTCCATCCATAGATGGAAATTATTGACCGGTGACCAAGAAATCCTTCTGGTCGATAACAAATATCAAGATACAACTCATGGTGCCAGCTAAGACTCGTTTCAGAAAATTAAACTTATGAACATAGCTGATTGATCAGTGATTTTGAAATTCAAAATGCAAAACCAGTGTGAACGGAACTTACTCCACGTTCTATTGACATATACATACCACCACACTATCGAAACTAAAACAAGGAATCTACAGTCAGTTAATAGAGATAGAAGAAAAAGTGCATATCTGAGTAAAAGTTGAAATATAAAACTAAAAGAAAGTGTGACAAACTAAGAAGTCAACAAGTGCCAGTGTTTACCACATTGGACTCAAGGGTCCTCTTGACAATGCATAAAGCATCATGCAAAGCTCTTTCCATCTCATCAAGCATGTAGTCATTTGCACCTCTGAGGATCAATGACACCTAAATAGAGATACACCAAACATAATCACGCGCATATTATTAAAAGGTCATTACTTCGAGTAAGAACCACATTGAGCACTACGTCACCCAGCAGGTGGGAGATATTTTTTAATTTAAAAATCGTTTTTACACCTTCAAATATTATTATATTTTTCCTATAGTACAAAAAAAAAAATGCGGTAACTAAAATAAATCACGCACCGCACTCGAAGTTTTGGTCCCTTTTATCATAATCACATCATCATCAGCAATGCGCTCCTCCACAACTTCATCTGCGTATCCAAGAAGTGACGAATCAAATGTTTCCTCTCCTTCCATATCAGCAAATGTTGAAACCTGCAAAAGTTCATGGTGCAAACACAAGATAACCAGGATAAATTAGAAGCCTATTCGCAAAGGTACAAATTAATGGAAATAAGCGTTAGATAACAAAAAATATTAAACAAGTAAATTGAGTTTACTAAGACTAACGATACCAGAAGAAGGTTCTTGACTAAATAAAATACAATATACATTAAATGAAATATGGTTGACCAGCATGCCCTCTCTCCAAATTTGATCGAAAGGAAGAAACGGATAAAGATATTATCATAAGAAGGTTAACTGAGATATCTGATCCAGTTTATTAGTGCATAGTAATTCACGGTTCCATCTAACCAAACGTGAGAATCACTAGATAGAAGTTCAAAAAGTGGCCCAGTTAGGGGTTCATGGGGAAATAGGCACCTAGAATAATTCAACTATGGTTGAATGCCAAGAAAGTAAGATGATGTGTCGGATTTCAGGATAACACTACGTAGAGGTTGATGATGAAGATGGCTGCCTTGATTTTTGGCAAGTACAACAAAAAGGATTTTCAAGATGACAAGGTAGTTTGCTACACCCACAGGTCCGGATATAATGCAGTTCAATCAAAGAAATGAGGTAGGTGTCAGATCACGATGCCATTGTAAAATATTGATTCCAAGCAATTGCATGAAACTGCATCCAATCTGTCATCCCAGTGGTCACGACTCCCAGTTTTTCATACTTTTATAATTTTCCAACTTCCCATTTGCTTTCCTCTTTTTTGTGCACTTCAGAAAATTGAATAACTCAATTGAAGGAAGAAGTGAGAAGCAGTGGAGAGGACAATGAACCATTAACATGGACACGGTTTAAGACAACAATCTTAAGATTCAGGATGGCAACTCAAGGTAAAAATGGGAAACCCTCTTCCTGACCCAGATACCTAAGGTAACACTCGCCGAAAATGGACTACCTTCATCACGTTAGTAGTGGAGGCGTATTCTGTTAACAGCTCTACATGAGAATAAAACTAGCGGCTGCACATGAGCAGATAAAATCTGATTCAATTGAATTAAATGGCCCTCTAAAGCCGTGTATGTTTGTATGATATCCTGACAGTCATCCAATAGGGACTCAAGTTTTGCTGGCCATCAAGCATCAGCCGAAACTCAAATTCACAAGAAAGCAAAAACAGTTAAACAGAATTATTTCAGAAAACACGAAACATACCGCAGTCGCACCGGTCGCCTTGGCAACATGGCGCAAATCTTCTTTACGAACACGTCTCACAGCAATTGCCCTAGCCTCTACAAAGTACTGGAATGACATATGAAAGAAACAGATTCATTAGTAAACACCGCAGTATGCATTGGAAAATGTCACATGAACAGATATGCATGCATGTACTACATGGACAAGACTTTCAAATGTCTCAACATTCGAAGGCATAATTTACAGTGTATCCTATAATGCAAGCACGCATTATGAAGACAGAAAAACATGTAAGAAATGAGATTAGGCAAACTTTAGATACTAGGGGGACAGCCCACTAATACACCAACTTTTACCCAACAGACTGCCAGGATGTGCCCACATTATGACACAAAATACGCAACACCACAGAATCCTTCAGCACAGCCATGTCCATCATCCCCCCAGTCTACAACCGGGATACCCATCCAGGAGTCATGGGGCACATCTTTGAAGCATCACACCAGGTCCAATGTCCCTGCAAGCCAGATATACATCTGTGCAGGCTCATGCATACACTGCATAACACATTTAACAGTACTTAAAAGAATTCAATCAGAAGAAGCTTGCCTTGAGTGCCATGTCATCAATTCCTTTGGTGGTCAGAACAACATTGGCCCCTGCTTTCAGAAGCTTTTCAATACGCTCTTTCGTCATATCAGCCTCTCTGCAAAGATATTAGTAAAATCAGGCTGCATTCCACCAAACTGACAAAATATTTGAGCAGTACATTCATGATTGGTTTTTTTTAAGGAAGAGAGGGTTGTACAGGGATCATAAAACAGTTCTTTGAATTGTTTCATAACAAGAATTGGCATCCATATGTCAATAGAAATTGTGATTTTATAACATGTGCAAACAGAGGTCATTGAGATATGAATAACCCTCAGCAAATCTATAATTCATAATTTGTTCATAACAAGCTGTGGCATCCATCTGTTAACAGAAACTCTGATTTCCCACTGCAAGTGAACAAAAGAGACCAAAAGGGATATTCTTCCTCAGAGAAGATAACTGAAGTCCAGAAAGCTAAACCTCATTTATTACAGAAGAACTTTCCAAGTAATCTAGCACGATGACGAGCGCTAGTATTCTAGTAAGTAAGACCCTCTCAAAAGTCATGACGTACGCTCTGAAGCATAACCTCAGTAAATTATAAGGCAGAAACATCTTACAAAGAGCAGATCAAAGGTTAAATGAGTTCATAAAAAAGAAAACAAAGTTAACATAATGACAATCAATGGTGTAGGACAACCCAGAAATACCATAGAACCCATTTTGAGAAAAAAAAAAAAAGCATTCCTATTTTGATGACACCTCCTCCATACACATTTTTTTGATAAGTTTCTCCCTACACATTTGAAACAAGTGAAGTTGGTCATAGCAACATGAGTCATATACAATCACACTAAAAGAGAGAATAGGACAACTCGCTTTCTAATAGGGTGGTCGAATGGGAGGATCAAGAAAAAATAAACATACAAGAAATGCAAATCAGAGCTCAAAGATCAAAAACTACTTCTCGAATGAAGTGACAGGAGATAGCAAACAAACTAAATGGTAAATTGCAAATTGGATGCGGAATGAGAAAAACAATCAATTGAGTGATTTGCTTTCTTTTTATTAAATGGATTTGACGAATTTGGGTGATCAATTGAGACAGACTATCATTGAGATTTTCATTTTGATTTTGTAGTGCATGGCACTTTTAGATATCATATATAAAATGGTGGATTCATGAGTTGTACTATTCATAAATTGTTAAGACTCTTCTTCCCTCTCCCTCTCTGTCTCTCTCTCTATCTCTAGAACAAACTGCCAACTAAACAGGCTTGCAAACCAAAACCAGTTCAAAGTTGACAGCCACCTAGTTAAGAACTAGCCCTGAACTAGAGTAAGGCTGGGCCAGGTCCTAAAAACATGATGTTTCCAAACAAACTTTTAGCCTGTTTGCCTAAGATGAAGTAGGGTTAAAAAGGATTGGGCTGCGAGATAACAGAATTTGATAAATATTTAGAGTTGGACATACGGAGCTGGGATTAGGGGTTGTGGCTTAAGAACAATGTAAAAAACAAAAAAAAAAATGAATTAGAAGAATAACAAGAAAAGATAGCTGAAGTAGAGTCCCACCACGTCGAAGGAGACTATAGAATAGAGCTGCGCCACCATCGGACCACCAAGGATCACCACCAATAAAGAAGTCACCTCTAAGAAAGCAATCAGCAGCAAAACAGCAACTCAAGACTCTTTTATCAACTGTTTAAAAATAGAAAATTGAAACTTTCCTAATTGCAAGTAAGCTTAACTTTTTTTTTATCGGTAAAAGGGAATATATTAAGAGGTGAGTTGAGGAAGCCCAAAAAATCTATACAGCAGAAACAAAGGAAGAAAGCCCAAAAAAGGCTACAACCAAAACCTAACAGCACAAACAAAAAGCCATGCTCAAGAAATCATACGATTTCACCAGAAAACAAAATCTTCAAATCTGAAATGCTCAAACTCAAGAATAGCAGAGGCCCAATAAAAAATAGTGGCTTGACGTTCATAAAAATCTCCTCAATGTTGCCCTCCTTATCTTCAAATGTCCGTCGGTTTCTCTATTGATAACTCCCAGTAGATAGCAAAAGGGGTGATCCTACAAAGCATGCGACCACAATCTAAAAAGGCCTTAGAGCTCCATCCGCCAAATATGTCAAACACCGAAAAAGGAAAGACCTAGGAAACCCCAAAGAGCTGAAGGAATCACTCCCAAATCTCCTTGGACACATAGCAATGCATAAGCATGTGATTAGTAGTCTCCTCTTTTTGACGACACAAGATGCATCAATTAGGGATTTGAAAACGAAGCTTAACTTAAACCAAAGCTTCTTAAACATAACTTGACTCACGTGCCAAAACCTAATCCTACTAAAATTAAGAAACATAAAAGACTCAAATTAAATGTTTCTAAAAGAATACAAAAAATCGAAGCTATTATGGGACTCCAGAAGTAGTAAACCCTACCAAGGTCCTATACCCTCCAAAACTTCCAACTTCAAGTTTTGCATAGTCGTAGCATGTACCATGAACATTGCGGACGATAAAGTGAAATAATTGTTATCGACATACTTTGGGCTGCCTGCTCGTCAATATCTCCAGGTTTGGGTTGTTGGACCCTAAACAACAGCTTTGCACCCTAGCTAGAAACCTTTTTTTGCATCTTTCATTGCTCTACAACGATAGTAGGTATTAGAGGCTTCCCCAAAAGTACGGAGTTTTATCCATACTTTCGAAAAACATAAGCATTTCAAGGCTCCCCGTTCTTCGACCAAGATTTTACCAAAAGAATGTGGCACTTTTCCATTGGAACAAACTTCTCCTAAAATGCCCTAAAAGACAGATCTATCCTTCTCCTAAAATGCCCTAAACTAATTTGCTTCATATCTCATTCGGCCATTTCTTCTCCCTGAACGGCTCAAACCCTATTTCCCTCCTTTCACAAAACACCTCACATCTCCTTCAGACCCTTCTTCCTCAACGCCCCCTAATTGAAACGGTTCTGGATTTCTGAAACCTTTTTGCCTTCTTCAGTTGTGGCTTTTACTTTCAAGCAGGTTGCCCGATTCTGCGGGGTTGCTGCTAGCATTCCTTTCTTTATGAGTAGGGTTCTTATTTGCAACCATGGCGAGCAAGTCATGAGCAGATCTGCGAAGGTGTCAGAAAATGGTTTGATTTAATGCAGTTTCGATCCAATCTCATGGATTTGGGAGATTTTAATTTTTTTTCAGGTATGATTTTTGTTCAAATTTCTGCGATTAAGCGATTTATTGTGTTTCTTAATCGTTTGGTTAAGGTTTTTCCACTTTCCGTGATTTTCTACTCTACAACAAAAAAGATGGAAGCTCTTTCATGTCTTATGCCATCCACTTTTCTTACTAATGCTGCACTTAAATCCAAGGGTTCTCTAGCAAACCCCATAAACTGCTCGATTGTTAATAGTAAGCACTATTTTCACCCTTACTGGTCCTTTATATCTCTTTTTCTTCTTCTTTTTTGTTCCTATATTTCTTTTTTTTTTAACCTAGAAAAATGAGGTTTTCTCTAATTGAGTAAAACTTCTATCTTTCTTCTATAGTTGTTCCAGGTCATCTCTCATCATCCCAACACGCTCTTGACGCTCCAGTAATCGGCACAATTAGCTAAATCAAAGAACACACCAAAAGAAAGCAGTATAAATGTTAGAAAAGAGTATAGAGGCAGATCTGCTTACAAGAGGAGACACCCAAGCCAATGAGAGATTTAAAGGCTCCAGTAAGAATTATTCCCATATATCAGGGTAAATTTTTCGCCATTTCAATCATGTTTTCTGATTCTATGTATTGTTTTTGGGTCTATTATTATTAATCGATAATTTTGTGGATGAATTATGGAATTTAGAAACCCTAATTTCGTCTCTGCCTTATTCTGTGAACGGAATTATGGTAATAACATCTCTATGTGTGCTTCAGTTTAGAATAGCAATCTATGTATATGCATATACACACAATAGACTATCGGGGATGACTAAGGTCTCCATCTTAATATCTTATAGACTGAAAACGAGTCTGTAAATGGCAAACATCGTACATGTGTTGTCCATGCAGGGGATCACTGACAAAGATCAAGATCCACCTGTATTTCTATTCTTAAGAGTTGAATATCTCATCGGTCCGAACTTATAAGGCAATGACTATGTGTTTGTAGAATTTCTCCAATGAATTCACAAACTCGCACAAGAAGCATGCATTGATCTCTTTGCTATATATTTGTAAATGAGTAGGGTGCCTAGAGTGTTAAATCAAAAAATTCCTAACAGCTTAAGCCCAGTTCAAAAAGTGGCAAACATCTTTTGGGTGCAATAGGCAGCACTGACTTCTCAAGTGAAAACAGAATCTGTGGTGTCAATATTAACTTGAAAAACTAACTTTGGAGAAAGCCTACAATAATTTAGATTTGAACATTCTACTGATTTTCAGAATTATAAGGGTTTTATTACAGGTGATCATAGAATGGATGGAATGTGTACCTTCATTACCTTTTTCCATTCACATGCTTCTCTATTAGTTTCTTCGGTAAGGTCTTTTGGGCTGTGATAAGTGGATAACACATTTGCCATCATTCATACGAGTGGAAAGTGCAGAGAGCTAAAGGGTTTTGGTTGTAATAGGCTACCAACTTGAAGTCGTTCTCATTTATCTTCATCTTCCTTTGGTGGTTAGTTTGTCCCCCTTTAATATTGGAGATGTGCGTAGCCGGTTTTAAGATAAGGTGGCTAAGTGGAAGGTCAGACGTTTATTTGAATCTGCAAGTATAAATGTATCAGGGACATCTTAGCTGATATACCAATTATATTGAATGCCCATGGTCAAGATGTTGTTGAAGACTCACAAAACCATATTCAAGATTCATAGGGACAAAGAAAACATGCCCTTAGCATAGAAACTGTACAAACATAGTTTCTTCACCGTTTGGTTTGTTTTTACATATTTCACACAGTCCTTGAGCGGTGCCTAGAAAGGGCATTTGCAAATGGACATTATGGTCACAAATCAACACAAAAGCAAAGTTTGTAATTTACCATGGCGTCCTTCCGATATTTGCGAAACTTCTCGTTCTTTTAGTATGATGTTCGGGAGCAAGTGATGAAATTAATGCCAAAATCAAGAACCACTGTGCTTTATGGTTGAATTTTTCCCATTTCTTTTATTTTTATATTTTACTTATTAATGAAATTACGTTTCTTTTCCAAAGTTTAAAAAATATGGAAATAATGGAGGTAATGGTGATTGACCCTGACTGTTATTCAGTGTTATAATGGTTAGAGTGGATGTTCAGGTGGGGTACATTGACAGAAACGATTAGTGTGGGTAATAATGGTATTGGGACGATGAGGGCTTTCTCATTCTGTTCCGGGGTGGACCTGATGTCTGCGAAGGACGTGCTCAAGTGGATGTGAAGGACATGGAGAAGGATCCTATCAAATGGACAGGTGAATTTATTTCAATTTAATTCTTTATTTTGTAATCAAATCAAAACAATACAAAAAGAAATAGAAGAAAATGAATGGTAGCCTTTGTATAACTTCCAAAGACTGGCCTCAAGGTTGAACTCAGTGATTTCATTTGCTAAAGAGGGGTGGGTTGGTTTTGTTTTCCTTCGTCATTTCCTTTCAAATTGGGCTTCGAGGATTTGAAGTGAGGAGGTGAAGCATAATTGCAGAGAGTAAGCATTCCATTCTTCAACCAAGAAGAAGAACAAGGAGTTTGCATTCCATACTTCGAAAAAGAAGAACGAGGAGGGAAGAGCATGAGTTGCTGCCAGTTTTAGATGAGAAAAGAAACATGAACTTAGCTTGGTTGGATGAGAAATTCAAAATCATTGATGGGTTTTCAGAGAAAAACAAGAATTTAAATAATGGGTTATTGCTTGACAAAGGCAGGATCTGGGTAGATGAATTTTCATCATAGAAGAAGAATATTAGAATGTTTGATGATGAGGTAGATGATGGTGGAGAAAGTGATTCAAGCTCTGATCTGTTTGAATTGCAGAACTATGATTTGGGTGTTTACTCAAGTGGTCTACCTATTTATGAGACTACCCACATGGAGAGCATCAAGAGAGGAGCTCCAATTTCCATTAATGGTCCCTTCTAACAGTAGTATTATATCTTTTCTCTTGTTGATTTGTTCTAATGAATGTTAAAAAACTGTGAGAAGAAAAATGGGATTCTTGTGTAGAGTGTTATAGATTTTACTTTTTTCTTACTCCTTTAGCTAAAGGTCTTGATCTTCATTGTATGTACATTGTAAAAGGTTTGTGTTTCTTCTTTTCTTTCCTTCTCCTTCAATCATGGTGCCTTAGCTATACATTGTGGAATGTTAGTCAGAACATCTATCATAAGTTCACCACTAGGTTTGATCTATGGATTGGATTGTTTGTGCCATTAATTAGAGAAATCCACTATCTACCATGCCAGTATGTGGACTACATTTTTTTAATCTTAGTTTCTAGACAAGATTAATGATAAGCCATCATTTAAAATTGGAAGTCACGCATGAGGTTCACCTTGTAACA